>CAUOFW020000750.1:0-202080 GCA_963454935.2 Ilex paraguariensis | reverse complement strand
ATGTAATACATCACTTGAACAAAAGTGATTAAGTGACAAATATGAGGGGGTCTAGATGTAATTTATCCATTTAGTTTTAAATGATAAGCTGACAGCTGTTTCAGTGCGTATATAAATTTATATTTTAAAAGTATAATTAAAAATTTTAATCTTTTGAGGGTATAAATTAAAATTTAAACAATCTTTCAGAATTCAATTTGCTATTAAACATTTTTTTTTTTGAATTACCACAATAAATTGAAAGGTTAATCTCATTTTGACCCTAAAAGATTGTTTAAATCTTAATTTGTACCTCCAAAGATCAAAAATCTCAATTTACACCCTCAAAGATAAAAATTTGTATCAATGTGCATCCCCAAATAAAAATTCTCAATTTGTACCCTCAAAGATAGAAATTTGTATCAATGTGCACATAAAATTAAATTAATAAATTATACATAGATCCCCTCACGTGTTATCACTTAATCATTTGAACTCCTTCACATTTAGAATATTCCCCTTACATCTCATGACGTTTGTGCATGTGTAACACATAATCACTTTTCGTTGATATCTGTTAATATAATCGTTAAAAATATGATTTTATCCTAATAAAAAATTATAATTTCATATTACCTTTTTTTGTGTGGATTCGATATACTCTAAAGTTGAAAATCAAGCTTACCATTTGAATGTCTAATAAAATGTAGATATTTATATAAAAGGTAATATGAAAAAATTATATAAATATTTACATTTTATTAGACATTCAAATGGTAAACTAGATTTTGAACTTTAGAATATATTGAACCCATAAAATAAAGGGTAATATGAAATTATAATTTTTTATTAGGATAAAATTATATTTTTTAACGATTATATTAATAGATATCAATGAAAATAGGTTACGTGTTATACGTGCACAAATGTCATAAGATGTATGAGTAATATTCTAAATGTGAAGAGGTCTAAATGATTAAGTGACAAGTATGAGAGAATCTAGGTATAATTTATCAATTTAGTTTTAGGTGCACATTGATACAAATTTCAATCTTTGAGGGTGTAAATTGAAATTTTTTATCTTTAGGGTGCACATTGATATAAATTTTTATCTTTGAGGATGTAAATTAAGATTTTTGATCTTTAGGGGTGCATATTGATACAAATTTTTATCTTTGAAATATAAATTGAGATTTTTAACCTTTGAAAATATAAATTGAGATTCGAACAATCTTTCGAGATACAAAATGAGATTAACCCTAAATTGAAATCAGATGATGCATGAACCAAACACTCTTTAAGAGGACAGAGACTTAGAGAGTGGTTTTGTCAACGAAAAAGGAAAAAAAATTCATTACGTCAAATAAAGCGTTAAATAAAAAAAGCCTGATTGAAAGTTGAAACCCTAGAACGAATTTGGGTCTGTGTGCTTGTGTGTGTGTGTGTGTCTGTGTCTGTGTTGGGAGGGCCGAGGCTGAGAGAAAATGGTGTTCTACTTCAAAGCCCGTCCCGAAGCCGGTGACTACGTCATATTCATGGGACTAGACAAGTATGAGAACGAAGAGCTCATCAAATACGGCTTCCCCGAAGATATCTGGTACCATCAATCTCTCAATTTCGCTATACGAGCTCATATATGTATCTACGAATCTCCTTGATATTTTACTGTTTATTTTGTTTGCTATGGGGGATTAGTTACCGTTTCTTGAGTTGAATTTTATCGAATTGCTTGTTTTAAGTTTTGGTTTTACTGTCCCTTTTTATTTTATTTTATTATAGTTTTAACTGCTTCAATCTTGAAAATTTTGTTTTCATGGATGTTGATATGTTTGTGCGTGTGTTGATGTGGATAATGTTTGTTTTCAAATTAGCGAGCTTTGGATATAGCTCAGTATGCTTTGCGATTATTTCAATTGTGTAATTTTTCGGGTTTTGGATGATGTTATTGAGATTGGTTATGTGGGCTTCTCTGATTATCTTAGCCAATTATAGGCTACGAAATTTGAGATTTGGAAAATTCTCACATCAGATATATACGTTGTATGATGGGATGTCGATTGAGGTAATTGGGAAGAGTTATATGGGTGATTGCTGCTATCCAAGAAATGATATGTTTACGTAGGAATGACATGGCATGGATTATAAGACTTGCTATATCACCTGATGCCTGATGGAGTGGGAAAGTTCAATTCGACACATTTTGTGGTTGAAGTGATTATCAGGTAGAATTTTATCTCCAAGCAAATATATCAAAATGTGGAAACTTGTCAGGACAATAGCTAACACCATAGACCAAGACCGGGTCATTGTCACATAATTTAGTGGTTTCAATTAAATTGAAAATTAGTTCCAAAAATCAAAAGATTGAATACATGAATTTAAAATTCCTTACGGGTTGATTCTGTATATGTATATAATAAATTTTACTCCAGATATGTGATATATACATATGTATATTTATATGTAGATATATAAATGGAGTGTCTACTTTTTCAAAACATTCAATCTTTTGATGCTGGAAAATTTAAAAAAAAAAACACTTCGGAGCTGATGCAAGAAGGACAAATCAACTTTCACCTAAAAGACCCACTCAAGGGCTTAGAGTAAGATCAAGAACATTGAACCAAAAAGGCCCGAATTTCATTCAAGTTCTTTAAATGTTTCTTTCTTCCAGGTTAAGTTACCGACTTTACCTTGTAATCTCAGCTCAATGTTGCATATGTGTGAAAAACATGGATGAAAAGTGTGAAAAGCAGGGTTGATATATGCTTTTCACTTAAGATAAGATTCTTAAATTAGATAACCCTAATAACAAGAAAGGAGAAATTTTGTTATATAGGTATTTATTTACTAGACAAGATACCAAGCAAGAATGTGAAATGACACAAGGAAATGGATGTAGGATACTAGTATGCATTCCTTTTTGTGGCTAATATGTTTTGGAGGGCAGAGCCAATTCAATTTTATTATTATAAGCTAGTGAGTATGGAGATCTTAATGACAATAGATCTCTTTCTAATCCCACCTATCTTGGGTTTTTGCCGTGAATTGCTGCTTTTGTATATAAAATATATGATTATCCCTTGAATGTATATTTATATCACACGGATTTGCTTGATAAGGTGCAGAAAATGTGTAGTTTTGATTTGTTTAAAAGTGAAGGGCAGATGTCCTGTTCTAATTAGCTCTTTAATTCGTATTACTTTCTTGACATAATGTATTTTTTTTTTTAAAATAATAGAATATATTCTACCGCAGGTTTCATGTGGATAAAATGTCTTCAGCCCATGTTTATGTGAGACTGCACAAGGGTCAGACTATGGATGACATATCTGAAGGCTTACTGGAAGATTGTGCTCAATTAGTCAAAGCAAATTCCATTCAAGGCAAATGCTACAAAAGACTTCCTGTTCTATTACACTTTATGTATCGACAGTAATTTCCTTCAAAAAGACTATCATATTATTTAAGAAATTAGGGAGTTTACCTCTCCTCAAGTAATGGAACACACAATTCAAATTCATTGATTTGGTTTTTTGTGGGGGGTAGGTTCAAATATCAAATGGATCTGACACCTTCAGCCACATGATTTTTAACCTCAATTAAATAAGTAAAATTCAAACTCCAACTGTTGGGTTAGCTATAGGCAGCAATTAAACTAAAATTTTGTAACCATGACAAAATGGGAATCCAACGAAATCCAGCAGTACAATTGCAAATATACAAAACATAGAGTATAAACTCAATTCCGTTTTATGTCGGGTGGAAGTTGATTGTGCCCCTTTGCTGAAGCTCTGCCAGTATAGCATGGTGCTCTTTTTTTGATGTTTTTCTCTAAATTTGCTAATGACATTGAATTAAAGAGCATGCTGCTGCTTAACACAAGTGGTAGAAAGCATTTCCTTCTTAGATAACATACATTTCACTCATTTTGGGGTTGTATCAGGTAATCATGTGGCTATTAGTGACTTAGCTGAAATTTTTATGTGGCAGGAAACAAGGTGAACAATATTGATGTTGTTTACACCCCTTGGCAAAATTTGAAGAAGACTGCTTCCATGGATGTTGGCCAAGTTAGTTTCCACAATTCAAAAATGGTGAGGTTCTGTATGAATTTATAATGTTTCTGCATCTAGTACTGTTCGACATTGGGCTTTGATTGGGTATGAATGTAATAGTTAGATTCTTGTCTAATGTTGATGCTCCATTCAGGTCCGTACTGTGAGAGTGGAGAAGCGAATAAATGAGATTGTTAATAGATTAAACCGGACAAAGGTGGAAAGAACACCTGATTTGAAAGGTAATTTTGTGAATATTTCCGTGTTCTATGCCTGAGCACTTCTTGCTTATGATTTATAGTTTTTACTTCGACTATATACACTTGGTGTAAGATGTCTACTTTAAACCCACTGGAATTCTTAATGAGGTTCTTTTTGAGAAAAAAATGAACCATTGGGGGAAATGCCACTCTTATGCCCATAATGCATGCGAGAACAAATCAGTTAAGTTTATGGCTGCTTCATCAACACCGTTCTCTAAATCCAAGTTTTATTCTTATAAAAAAGAGAGGGATATGAGTTTACTGGTCAATGGCTTACTTAATAATGATCAACTTCATATTTTGTATGCATGAAAAACATAATTGAAGTATTAGATTTAACAGTTGGATTGAAAAGTAAGAATCCTAGAAAAAGAGATATTTTAGTTGAAGTGGAGATTTAAATATCGATGAAAATTGAAAAGCAAGAGATTTTAGAAAGCAAACATTTTCAAAATTTAGGTGGAATTAATTATCCACAAAAAAGGAGATAAGTGTTAATCATTGAATCTAATAGGATGGATTTGAGGGAGAAGTTCAGCTGATGTATAATGTGATCGACAATTCCTCTTAAGCTAGAAGGTAGGTTCTACTAGACAACTATTAGACCGATAATGCTTTACGGCATAAAATGTTGGGCATTTCAATAATATGTTGAGAAACTAGTGTGGATAAAGTGCGGTTGTTTAAGATGGTTTTGTGGTAAAAGTATTACTGAAAGAATTAGAAATGGTAAGTTGGTGAAAGTGAAACAGTACAAGTAGCACCAAAAAAAGAAGTTAAGAAAAGATTGACTTGGGTTGTTTGGATATGATTATGGACGATCTAATACTGCACCAGTGAAGTAAAATTCTGCGATAACTATTGGCACTGATGGGAGAAGTAGAGACATAGTTATTAAATTTGGCTCGGCTTGGTCAGTCAACCAGGGAACCGGTGCCTAGACTGGGCTGGGTCATTACTTGGATCGTTTATGTAAATGTACCATTAAAGACCCGCCTGACCCAGCAGTTTTGTGCCAAACCGACGGGTCAAATTCATTCTCTTGATTAATAACAAGCCCCATAAATTCCAGCTGTCTCCCACTAGTCTATCCACTTCTTGCCACAGACATCAATGAAGGTGCTTGTTTTCTGACACAAAAAGAGAGTATGCAGATTTTCTCTCTCTCTCGTTTGCCTTGCTCACTGGTAGGAGTGATATAGTAGGGAAAGAATCTTTGTCATCCAATAAATCAATATCTTCCTTTTATTTTCTTTAAGCCGCACCTCACTCCTCTAGTTTTATGTGATGCAATTATATAAAGCATGTTAGTTTTGTAATTTTCATAATTTTTCGCTTTATAATTATTTTTCAATTTTTATTATAGGGCAGGTTCAACTAGTAGACCCGTTGGTTGAACCTATGACCCTTTGACCCAATACCTACGTTGAGTTCGAGTTCATGTTTGGGCCGGGTTTAATAACTATGGGTAGAGGTAAAGCAAAATTAATTTTGAATGAGATAGTGAGAAAGAATATTGATAGTTTATTGTTTAACAAATAATATGACCCTTGATGGGGCACAATAGGAGAACAAGATTTATGTAACCGACTCTAAATAGGTTGTAGGAGGCTTTGTTGATTTGAATTGACTTAAGTTGAATATAAAAAGAAATTATGCACAATGGAGAAACATGATTCATGTCTACGTCCAAATTGGGACTAAAGCTTTGTTTGAGTTGAATCGGGTATAAAAATAGATATTTTGATGGTTATAAGAATAGCAACTGTTACCCCAGGTGTAAGTATATCCTGGCCTCACAAACATTTGTTCTTTTCATGATGTACATTTTTGAGTTATGCAGTGTTACAACACTAAATTGCCTTTTTGTGCCTAATTAATCTGTTTGTGTGCAGCTGAGCGAGAGGCAGTTAATGCAGCTGAAAGAGCAGAGAGGAAACAACAACTGCGAGATAAAGTAAGTGTCATATTTCTTGGCTGATGTTAGTCAAATGTAATCTAAGAATGCATCATACGTACTGATGTTATGTATGGGATCTGCACATCACATAGATTCAATATATGCATATTTTGCTCGTATTATCATTCAAGATATGGTATCTTGGGAGGAAGGGATATACTTCATATATGTAGATAAGTTAAGTGAAAACTTCTGCTAGTGTCCTTGAGTTGACATGACAATTCTCTATCTTTGTGCTATACATCTCTTTCTGAATTTAGAGATTGTAGATATGTCTTGCTACTGCATCTAAGGACCTTTATTGTCACTCTGGCATTATTTAGCCATGTGGATTGAAATGACATGATGATGGAAGAAGACTTGCAAATTCCAATGTAGAGCAGATCTCTATGATTTTTACTAGTAAGAATTTTTCGAATTTAAAGAAGCTACAAACTGTAAAATTGAGTCCTATTATGAAGGCGAAGAGCATTGCAGGAAAATATTAGGTCTTCTACTGATGAACTACTATGGATGTATTCGCTTATTTTTAAATCTGAAATTTTTAACCTTCGAGACCCATCCATATTAGATGAATATGATGGTAAATGTTGTCTCCAAACAGGGTAAATTTACTTCACAATCAAGTACTCTATTTTAGTAACAACCCGGAATTGATTTAAGCCCATGCCCCAGAGTATAAAATCTATGCCATGGAAGCCATAAAATCACTTAACAAAAACTATGTGCATACTCTATAAAATTGGAAGCAGTGACAAACAATGGTCTATTGGTCTACTTCTTGTTGCTACTGCTGATGTTGACGTCAAATCAAGTATCCTTGCAGCTTAAAGTAATGAAATTATAGAGCCTTCATGGTATATTCTTGGTTTTCATACTGATGGCTTTCTGCAGTTATCAGTGAGATTTTTTACTTTCCCCCTTGATAATTCATTCTACTAGTATTTACCCAGGACCTTTTTTGTTATGCTATGGAATTTTTTTTTTCCCTCCACTTGGCATTTGGCAGTATGGACTAACTACATAAGTGGAAGAAACAATGGAACATAATGGAAGAGAAAGAGAGTGCCAAATTTTGTAATAAATAAGTATGTTTATCCCATCTTGCTGGAGAGGTATTCCTCTGCCACAACCAAAGCAGAAGTGTAGAGTTCAGGTTCTTCTTGGGACATGGGTGCATGTGTGTTACCTCCAAAAGAGAGAAAAAACAATTAAGTGTAAACATCATGCATAACAGCCATTATCTTGTGGGTTATTTGCTCTTGGCCAAACATGTGAAAGTTGGAGGGGACCTGGTGTATAAAAAAATCTCCAAAAAATTTCATGAGTCCTCCAACCCGATAGAAGCAAGGATTTCAGCATGGCTACTTTTTTGATTGAGGAGTCTTGGATTTAATTAGTGGGATTGGGTTTAGGAAGTCTCTTGAGCTTTTGTTCTAACATGCCTATTATTTTGCAGAAACGAAGGGAGGAGATAGAGAGGCTTGAAAAGGAGAGACAAGCAGAGGTAAGAAGCTACAAAAACTTGATGGTAGCTGAGAACATGACATCGAATAAAGAGATAGCATCAACCAGCAAGTCATTACAAGAACTGGAGGAGGACTTCATGTGAACGCAATGGAGTCCAACTAGTTCCGGCACTTTGCTGCCTCAAACTGCTGAATTTGACAGACGTGCCAGTGGAAAAATGGAGGGGAAAAAAAAAAACGAAAGGAAAGAGAAAAAAAAAGGGGGGGGGGGGGGGGATGTGAGTGTGATTTTAGGCAAAAACAACTCCCTGTTGAAATAAAATCATCTGAGTGTTGAAATTCGTAATCATGGATGCTACTATGATATTATAAAAAAAAGCGAATGGAATTTATAATCTAAGAGGGAAAAGAACTTTTGTGCACCAACAGATGTGTTATTGAGTAATGATAAAAAAGTTTAAATTTGAATTATTGGTTAATAGCAGTAAACTCAGCTAATGTTCTTGATTCTATGTATGAAATGAGCTCTGGATGGTGTTTTCTGGTTTGGAAAATTTGAAAATCTTGTCTGGAATGGTTGCCTTCTCCGGGCACGAACATTGAACACCGTGGGTCAGATAGCTGCACTGAACTGGTATCGAGGAGAGATGGAATCTCTTGGAAGTTACCCGATCCACGAGATTAATGACGGAGATTTGCAGTATAGTGGATATAACATTTGCGAGCACGGCATTCGCAGTCAAAGTTAAGATTGATAAAAATTATTAAAATAAAGATAAATTGTACCAAAGGTCCTTGAGATTTATTATTTGTTGCACTTTCGTCCTTAAAGTTTTAATTTGGTCAATTTCATCTTCCATCTATATTTATATGAATAAATAAAATTCAATCTATATCATATTATTCTACAGTCCAATATATATTATAGTTAATTTTTTGGTTTACAACAATATCATATTATTACAATACAAACAATAGTATTCCAATTTAATTAATTTCTTTGACAAAAAATGAAATAAATTTATAATATAATTACATTAAAAAATCATATGAACAAAAGAAAAAATATTTAAGAAGTTAAAGATTAGGTGTGCAACTTGGGTTGGATAACACGATTTCAACCCGAGAAAATTAGGGCTTGGTCAAGTATTTTTAATATTTGGGTTGGACTTGGGTCAAAAAATTACAACCCGAATTCAATTTGGGTTTGACTCGGATTAAGGCATCGTGAACCCGAGTTCAACCTGAACCCAACAAATTAAAAAAAAATTATATATGTATATATCGTTTTCTTTGCCTCTCTTGTTCTCTCAGTCTCTCTTGTTAAAAACTTGGTTGAAGTTATTGATTGTTAATTTAGGTGAATATTATGTAATATATGTATTAGGTTTATAATAACAAGTTTATTTTGAACTCTACTCGAATTGAATCCAAATTGAACCCATAAAATAACTAAAATTCAACCTGAGCTCGCCTGAATTAAATTCGGACAGTGCTCGGGTTGAGTTCCCCAACCTGAAATAGGGTTAGAGTTAGGGTTATGTTTGAAAATTATATACTTAAAGTTGAGTTAGAGTTGATTGTCCAACCCGCCCGAATTGTACCCCAATCAAAGATACCTAAACAAATAACATATTAGATACTCGAAGAGAGAAAGAATAAATTAATAATTAGGTTTGACAATAATTAAAATAAAAATTAATTAAAATTTATTTATTTATTATTTATTTAATTGCACATATAATTTAAATTTTTATTAAAAAAATATTATTTAAATATTTTTATGTGCAATGCACGTCGTCGTGTATTGCTAGTCTTAACACATTGACTCAACCCCTAACTGCCATCTAAATGATATACGAAAAATGCCATGTGCTTGTCACATGAGGAGATTAAGGGGCATTTTTGTCATTGTGCTTCCAAAAATAAGGGACACAAATGGAAAAACAATTTTTTAGACAAAGACCAAAAACCAAGTCTAAACAAGCAACCACTTCCACTTCGCCTTTCCTTGAACGTTTGCCAACGGTTCATCGGTTGGACTTATTGGCTATCCCTCCAATTCAAATACACCCCATTCTCTCTCTCTCTCTCTCTCTCTCTCACACACACACACACACACAAACATATACTCATGCAGATGTCCAACTTCCCCTGAATACTTGCCAGCGGTTCACAGGTAGGACTCAAAGACTATCCCTCTAACTAAATACACCACTCTCTCTTAATACATACACATACTCACACAGATGCACAGAGGCAATTCAGGTTTGCTCAACAAGCCAAATCGAGCATCGCTTATCAGACGGAATCGACTTCGATCCCCTCCACTTCGACTTCGACATCGATCTTCTCCACTTCAACTTCGACTTCGATTTCAATTCAAGCACACACACACACACTCCCTCTCTGTGTTCAGTGCAAGACAAACAGAGGGTATAAACAATAACCCTAACTCTAACCCCAACCCCAATCAACAATCTCTCTCTCTCTCTCTCTCGCAGAGCACAGAAGCATCGCCCACTATAATTTTCCAAAATTTAGGGATCAAAGTCGAGATTGTGGGTTTAGAAAGAATTGGGGCTTGATTGCCCATAGAGGCCTTGGAAAATCAAGTTCTAAATCCATGTGTGTGTATGTGACTGTGGGTTGTTGTGTTGTGGATGTGTATTTTGTGGTTTTTGTGTTGGGTTTGAGGGTGGAGACGCAATAACAAGAGAGCAGAGATTAGTGAGGGAGACATGTTGGGTTTGGGGTGGAGACACAGTAACAAGAGACGGAAGACGAGAGAAGGAGATGTGTTGGGTTTAGAGGTAGAGACGCAGCTAGAGAGGAGAGAGGAGAGAGGAGAGAGGGAGATACGTTGGGTTTGGTGATGGAGACGCAGTAACGAGGGACGAGAGAAGGGGATGTGTTGGGCTTTAGGGGTGGAGATGCAATAGAGATAGAGAGAGAGAGAGAGATGTCTGTGTGAGGAAGATAGAACTCAGAAGGATTTATGCGTGTGTGAGGAGAGAGAGGAGAAAAAATGAAGGAAGAAAAAGGTGTGTTTGGGTCCGAGGATAATTGTATTTGGACGTATAAATAGTTGTAAAATACAAAAAATGTCCCATAATATCCTCACGTGCCAAGTGTATGACATTTTTCATCTATTATTTGGACCGCAGTTAAAAACAAAGTAAGTTAATGTGTTAACATGAAAGATGAAATTGATGAAATTAGAACTTTAAAAACAAAAGTGCAACAAGTGTTAAACTTTAGGAACTATTAGTATAATTTATTCTTAAGATAAGTATTTAAAATTTTAAATTTGAATTGAACTCGGGTTATATATAACTCAAGTTAAAATTTGATTGAAATTAATTTCAAATTTTAATTTACTTTTCAAGCACCGCAACTCGGCTCAAATTCAAATTGGGTTGCAATAAAATTCAATTTGAATTTGGGTCGAAGTTGCAAGTCGAATTACTTGAATTAGGGTTTTTGTGCCTAAATTTAACTAAATTTTTCGGATTGACCCACCCAAATAAAAGCCCGTCAGACGGTTTACCCGGGTTAGCTTCGTGTTTACTGCGCATGGGGCCTATTTTAGGCACTTGCTTCTCAATCGAACGTCCCCGTTCGTTCGTTGTCTGTCTCCGTCTCTCCCATTCCAAATATATGCCTTTAAAAGCCCTCCTCAAAACCCTAAACGGTACTCTGTTTAGTCCTATAAACCCTCTGTACTCGTCTTCTCTCTAACTTCGAGCTCTGAAAGGTAGCGCAACAATGGTGGCTCCGTCGTTGGACGAAGAAACAGCCAAGAAAGTCATTCGACAGGTCTTTTATCTGTGCTTTTGGTTCGGATTTGGTATTGCAACGATCGAAAAATTGAGCATGTTTTTATTTTTCGTAATTTTTATTTTTCGAATGCAGGTCGAGTTCTACTTCAGTGATAGCAATCTTCCTAGGGATAAGTTTCTCAGCAACACACTTAGTGAGAGTCAAGATGGCAGTATCCTTCTCTTTCTATCTACCCTGAGCTCTCTCTCTCTCTCTCTCTCTCTCTATATATATATATATATATATATTTGTTTTTTTTTGTGTGTGTGTGTGTGTATTTCTCCATATGTTTATTATCGTTTCTTGTCTCGGTTTCAATTGATGGGGTTTTTCTCCTCTCTCTTTTCTGTATGCATTCTTGTTATTTTTTTGTTTGGTTGCTGAGAATCCATAGCAAAAGCCTACATTCTCTATGCCCATAGTTTCTTTTTGTATTCAAAGTGTTAGTAAGTCCAAATTTCGGGAGATTTCTGTGTTTTGGAAAAAACTGAGGTATGTGAATTCACAAAAGGTATGTGAATTCCTTTTGTTGTTCTTGACGGAAACTACAGTGGTTAGTTTGGCTTTGATATGTTCATTCTCTCGGATGAGAAACCATCTTGTTTTGGGGAAGTGAAGCCAGAAGATGTTGCAGAAGATACAGTGAAAGCTGTGGCTGAAATTTTAAGGACATCTTCATTCCTGAAAGTTTCTGAAAATGGTGAGCTTTTGGAATTTTTGTTCATATGCATTGTTTGGTTGCCTGGGATATGACATAAAAAGTGTCATGTCTATCTGTACTTGTCTCTTTGATAGTTAAGTAATGAGTTTACACGGTTTTGTTGGTTTTGAACTCCAGGGAAGAAGGTTGGTAGGGCTACAGAACTTTTAAAGCCAGAGGAGATAATAGAGCAATTAGAGGTGAAAACAATAGCTGCTTCGCCACTGGAGTATGATGTGAAGCTTGAAGATGTAGAGTCTTTCTTTTGTCAGTTTGGGAAGGTATTGATTGCTCCACACTCTCTTATTGTGAGAACAAAATCATTGCTGAGGACACATTTTCCAGTTCCTATAAAACTCCTTAATCACTTTTTTTTTTTACTTGTGGAATCCTAATGTTGCCCTTTATGGGTTTGTGGTGATCTGACTATGAGAAAGGTTCAGTTTGCATAGGATGTGTGTAGGATGTATCCTTTATATTTACCGAGGAGAGAGGATAGGAAATGCAGGACTGAAGTTTGTTAAAGTGATGTGAAGGATGATTTTTTCTTGTATATAATAGGCTTGGAGAATGTTAGGGAATGAAGAACTAAGATGTATTAAGTATGGAAACATCTGACACTATAAATGGAGCACTCTGTTTTCAGTTTCACAAGTTGGGAGTTAGTGGTTATTTTTGACTGATGCAGTTGGAAGCCTCTGTTGAACTCTAATGGTCTAGAATAATTCTTTTGCTTATCACTTACATTTTCTATGAATAATGTGAACTATTACGTTTTAAGTGCGATCAATATGTTGTGTTGGTGATGGATTTTGTTGCACTCCATGCATTTTTGGATTGTTAGTATGAGTTTAGCTTTGTCTGAATGCACTGAGCTATGTGTATATATTTTATCGTGCTTATTTCAGGTTAATAGTGTGAGGCTGCCTCGTCATGTTGTAGACAAAAGGTTATTCTGTGGCACTGCTCTGGTTGAGTTCTCTACTGAGGAAGATGCTGAAAATATTTTGAAGCAGAGCTTGGATTATGCAGGTGTCAGATTAGAGGTGAAACCAAAGTAAGCTATGGCTATCACTTTCAGTTTCTATGGAATTGGTTATATCATTGAAACTTATGTGTCTAAGGAAAACTAGATCATGCATATAATCTTCCGTTCTTTTTAATCATTTTTAAAAGTTAATGGATAGGCCATAGATGGGAAGCTTATCAAAATAAGCTTCGCATAATGCTGATAACAGTCTGACTATTGCTAGAGGCTGTTATGTTTCATGTATCTGCTTGGTTTTGACTCCAGGAGGAAAAGAAACTGGGTTTACAATGTAACTTTTCAGTAGGCTTAAATTGTGGCTAATACGTATGATGTGTGTAAATATTGGAACATGATTGATTTTTGTTTTTGTTTTGCAATCTTGCTGCCCTACAAGACCTGACGACTTCTTATCATTTTATTGAAAACTGATATTTAGTTCTTATACTAATTCAAAGTTTATTTTGTTTTTTTATTTACCAAAATGATAATACGGTTGACAGTTTGGCAGGTTCATTATTGTTGGCATCATATGTAGTGGTGTATTTGTTACTTAGCTTATTTCTAGGACTAGATTGGGTAATTACCCTTTTAGGTCGTATGGGACTATTAAGAAAAATTAATCTAATCCTTGGCCCTAGATTGACTGCTAATGTCTCTTTTTGATAATAATGTGTCACAGAAGGCATGTTGAAAGGTTCTTGGTCGTATGAGTGTGCATCAAGTGCATTGTATACGTGTATCTCATTTGTTTTTTAATCCTTCCCAGGAAGGAATTTGATGCAGAAAGAGCAAAGCAAACCAAAGAAGTTGAGAATTCTCGGTCCCTGGTAGCTTCGAATCGTAAAAACAATTCCAATGCAGAAGCAAAGTGAATTTCATATACCTTTGTAAGTTCCGGTGGTTTAGAATTTTTGAACTTCTGTATGTAACTGTATCGCTTTGATGATCACAGTTATCCCAAAGGCTTAATTGTTGCATTTAAGTTGAAGAGGATCTCAGCTGAAGGTTCTGCAGAACAAAATGATTGTGATGACGTAGATGGTTGCAAATCAGATGGAGAACCAGATTCCACCGCAAATGTTGCCCAAGAAACTGAACAAAATGTATCAGAAGATGTTAAAGATGATGAAGAAAACCATGCTGAGAATCCCGAGGACAGTGAGGCAAAAGGTGATGAGAAATGTAGTTTGGAGACTGAAGGGAAGGAAACCGAGGATCAAGAAAAATCTTTTGACAATTCCATTCAAAAGGACGACCACGCAGCAGGTGAAGAAAAATCAGCCACTGCATCATATAAGGACAACGAAGACATTGTTTTACGCGAGGATCTGAAGGGTGTCTTCCAAAAGTTTGGCACCGTTAAGGTACCATCAAGTTCTTTTCTCTCTCTTTGCTTCAGATTTCTTTTTTAATGTTGATTTTTTATTCATTTTTGGAGCTTCTGATTTTGTTAGTATCTATATAAGTAGATTTCTTCGCCTTGTGTTAGTTCACAATATTAGATTTCTGTTTTCCTTCTCCTTTATCTTTGCACTCATGAGAGCCAAGCAAAGATACTTCATCACCTTTATAATCTATACTACTAATAAAAGTGGCTTAAATGAAAAACTTTCGATTTCTTTATTTATCCTTCAATAATTCTATAATGTCTACTTTATCCTTTTTAAAGTGACTTAAGAGAAAAACTTTTGATTTCCTTATTTATCCTTCAAAAAATTCTATAATGTCTATTTTATCCTTTTTTGAGGATTTTTTATTTTTTTATTAATTGCATTAATTCAACTAATAAATTCATTATTTAAATTTTAATTATCTTCTTTCCAAACAATATAAATTTGATTCAAATCCGATTTGAAAAATGAGATCCGAATCCAATTCAATTGTCCAATGAATTTTAATTTTTACAACGCATATATGAATCTGATAGAGACGATTTTAACAATTAGCACATGGATTTCTCCTCAATTTTATAAATAATTACCAAATTACATCATATGTTTGTAGGTATGTAGTGCATATCCAAATTCAGTGCAAAACAAATATTTGAATAGATCTAATAATCTATATACTCCTTTTAAATATCAATGCTTGTCAAAAAAATTTAATTGATAATACTATCCTTAAAAAGATAACACAATAATACCCCTATTGTAATAACTTCTTATCAGTCCAAGAAATCATTAGTCATCCAACTATTAATCACTTAATGAAGGTAAACATTACAATTTTTAAATACAATACAATTCAGTTTTTTTTTTTGAACCTTATGCAATTCAGTTTATATAACCTAAAATACGAGAAAAATCTTGATTGTAATGGTTACCAAATTTCAGCAGTGCCACTTTGTATAATCGTCCACTAACAAGTGGACAACATAAAATTCAATAACTATTATGTAATATATAATATCTATATCAATAAAATTGGTCTAATTTATCAATTTTTTTTTAAAAGTCAAAATAGTTGGCGTGCAACATACACGTGGACCAACTAGTCAGCCGAAAAAAAAGAACTTTCCATCTTTAGATATTATTGTTCCGATGACTCTTCTTTTCATATTTTCTTTCGGTCATCCAAGTTGTAAATGCTTTTTGGCATTAACTATTTTGCTTCCCCGCTTGTTTAGTTTTTCAGCCTTTCTTTGCCTTCTTCCCTCCTTTATCACCTTCAATATCTTTCAATACAGCTGCCTTGCCATCTAAATTTTCCATCACTTATTGGTCCTGTGATGCAGGGAGGATTAATCACAAATGAGATGATCAGATTGCTGGACTTGAGCACAAGTAACTTGTTGGGAGATAACCGTGGCATGTGTGACCTCTCCCTCAAAGAGGGAGAGGTCAGACCACATGTCATTGAGCCAATCCCTTGGCGAAATACATGTGTCAGGGTGGGTAAGACTGGGGCTCTAAGACACCCAGACAAATAGATTGTACGGAGATTTTTAGACTTGCATGCTGTTCAAAACTTTTGGCTAACACAAACTGACTGGAATATAAACACTTGTTAGCAGACATAAATGACAATAAACATATATATTCATTATTTTTCATAACAGTCTAACTAGAGTTACAAAGTTTTGGAATAGGGTCAAGGCATATGGGCTAGGTATCCGTTGTATATGGCATGATAAGTACAACTCAAATAAATTACGTGGAAACTTAACTTGATTTATAGTAGTACTACTTTGTCAGGTAGACTATATGAGTTGTAAACTTACTATGGGGTTGTGGTGAAGTCCAGTGTGAGAAGAGCTGTCATGTTCTGACATATTCCCCTAGTATTAGTTTTGTCTTTTTTCCTGTGAGGTTGGGGAGGGTATTGTGTTTTTGGCGGTGTTTTCTTTTGTTTTGGATCATACCATCTTTCATGCAGTAGTTCTGAGAATTGCATAGAATGATTCCTCCCATCTAGTTCGGAATCTTGCAATCAAGCATTCTTGATATATATTCTGATTTTCTTACTGATTTGTGTTTTGCTCTTTTGTAGTATATTGATTTCAAGTTTGGATCAGAGTCTGGATATATACGGTTTGAAGATGCAGGAGGACCTCAGAAAGCACGTGCTGCTGCTGTTCTTGCTGAGGAAGGTGGTCTGGTTGTGAAAAATTTCATTGCAACTTTAGATCCTGTCACTGGTAAGCAGCAAGCTGTTGCTTTATTATCTTCTTTGTTGAAAACCTTATTGGATGGATTAAGGCTTGATGAGTTGATGAAATCAAAAATATCTTCATCACTTACAAACCGTAGTTGCAAAATTTGCATTGAAGTATAGGTTGTCACTAGTTTGGGATAGCTACCTTGCTGGAAAGTCCACTAAACTCTCCACCCTGACCCCCACCCTTAAAAAGAACCCACAGAAAAACGAAAAGGAAAGGACAACAGGACGATAGGTCCCCTGAAAAGTGCATGACATTAGCATATGCTAAACAGTGGTCGAACTTTGTTGATCCAGTTTTTTTATGGAGATACGAACACATACAATTGGGAGAATAAAAAAAAAAAAAGTCAACAGCATATTAATTGGGCATAATAAGATCCTTGCTTGTCATCTCCTTCACTCTTAATGTATTTCTGATTGAGAAAATGAAAGGAATATTTAGCAAGGTAAGGAAGATAAGATTTTCCTTTGGGAGTGGGTGGTGGTGGGAGGGAGTTAAGGGGGAGTTAGTGTATGGCAAAAGGGTTCTACTCTTACAACAGGCCGGATTATAGGCCCCAATAACTGTGTATGGCACTGTTACACTTAATAAGATATTGTATCTAAGTTTTTGATGAATACATGTTTCGTTGGTTATGTTTCAATGCTCTCATCATGGTTTTTTAAGAATGGTGATTGCTGACGCCACGCTGGTGTCATGCATAACTAAGAGCCATGTAATTTTCTTGTTTTATTTGTTCTTTGGGCGACTTCTTTATAACATTAACATGTGAATGTCATGAACAACCCGTTTTAGTGATGTACATCTCTTATTGTGTCTGCTATGCAATCAGGTGAGGCTGAGAGAGAGTACTGGAGTCTGCTCCGTTGTAATCAGGAAAAACACTGGGACAACAAGGGAAACCGGGGGTGGTGGGTATCAGAAATTCTCTCTCTCATCTGTATCGACTTGATCAATCTTTGGTTTTGAATTTACCATTGAATTCTTTTCTTTTTTTTCTCTCTTTCCGCTGTTCCAAGCTCTTAAAAAGACATCTTATCCATGTTTGACAGGGGAGGAAAGCATAATAGAGGCAGGAAGCAATTTAATGGGAAGCACTCACGCTCTAGGGATAATGATCCTGTAAGTCGCCGCCCAAATAAAGTTCAGAAAGTTGGAGCAGCATAATCCATCATACAACCTCCTCTTTACTTAAATTGTCACCAATTTTGTGCAGTTACTGCGGTCTCCTTTATCTGGTTGTTGGGATAACTAAGAAATGATATGTGTTTCCTTTTATTACCATAGTATAGTATTTTTTATTTTATTTTATTTTATCTGAGTTTCTTATCATTTCTACTGTATTGCGGAACCTAAGGTTCGGTCCAAGCCTACCACTGCACCATGTTTCTGTCGTGGTGGGTAGGAGTGTCAATTTTTGGCTGGACATATTGGTTTTATATGCTATCTGCATATTTGTGATTTTGAAAATGACATAATTAATTAATACGGGAATAGATGGGTCATCCTAGTTTTGACACGGCAAAACCTGTTTAGTAATTGTTATTAGAAAATGTCTGATTTATTATTATTATTGTTGTTATTTGATCTAATTTTGTATAAATAGTTGGAGAATTGAATTACGTTTTATTTAGATTTTGAATCAAGGGGTTTATGTTTTGTGGATTTGATTGAGAGAAAATGGGGTTACGATATCAAACTCTACCATCGTCTTAAAAGTTAAAACAACTAGTCCAAGACTTGGGATTTCAATTGGCTCCGAAGTTTTAAATTTTGAGGATTGGCATTTTATATAAATAATTTTTTTAGGGTTAAAGAATTGATTTTTTAGTAGTTTTAGTTTTACTGTTAATTTTTTTTTTCTTAAAAATTGAAATTTAAGGTCTTTTAATTTCACGGGCACAATTAATAGTTCTAATTTATTTAAGTTGAAATCTTTTGACTGAGTTTAAATTAAATTTTTTTGTGGGCCTATTTTTAATGAATTTCATTTCCTTTATTTGGGCTATTATTACACACTTAAAATTAGGAAAAATTGTGAAATAGGTATATTATACACTAGTTTTTGTGAGAAAGTACTTTAATATAAATTTTCTATGTATAAGTCTTTTTTGTATAAATGTTTTGTAAACAGAAACACTTTAGGTTTTTTTTAAATATTTCATATACTTTATTTCATTTATGTAAAAACCTTTTTCCTTTATTTGTGGAAAATAATTTAGGCGGTTAATTGTGAGATTCAATTATCTATTTTATTGGGACAATTTTTTTTTTTTTTATTCTATTTTAATGGCTAAGTAGTTCCCTAAATTAAAGGATAATTAACCGTTTAAATTTTGAAATAATTTCATTAATTTTAAAAAGATTTTCTATTCTCTTTCTATATATCTGACTCTCACCGTTAATATCTCTCTCCTTATTTTATCTTTCTCCCTCAAACTCGTTCTCTCTCCCATCGTTACTTTTCTCTCCCTATTCTCTCTCCCCTCTATTTTCTCTCTCTGTTGATGTAGTGTTACATTTAAGTCACATTATGTGATACTCACCATATGCAATATACTGCATATGATGTTTATTTTGTAATGTGACATTAGAGTCACATTTTTTATGCCCACACCATAAAAAAATAATGTATATGATGTGTAATTATATTGTGACATTAGATTCACACTGTGATATTGGATTCACATTGCGATACCAACATATGTTTTTGAATTTTTATGTGATGTGTGTACGAAGTATTACATTGGAGTCACAGTGTGATATCATCCGTGTGCAAACCTCGTATATGGTGTCTATATATAGTGTGACATTAATGCCAAATTTGTGATGCCAGCAATGTTCCAATCCCTAGGTCACATTATTGTACTTTCTATGTGTCATGTGCCAAAACTTGCATATGTTGTGTGAATACAATAGACATTAATGTCACATTATAATGTCTACAGTGGCCCAACTTTGCATAAGTATTTTACAAGCAGTATGACATTGGCGTTACAGTATGTGTCACAATTTTTTTGTCATATATTTAATTGTGATCAAAATAAAGTTAACGCAAAATCAAAATTCTTTAATTTTAAATACTTTCTAATATAAGGACTATTTCTCTCTCTCTCTCTATTATATATATACTAATAATTGTCCGTACTTGAAGATATTGCGTTACTCGTAAAAAATTTTAAATATTTTTTCATAATAAAGACAATGTATAATATAATTTTTAACATATTGTTTAACTTATATATATATATTTGAAAAAGTGAGATTTTTTTGAATGAATAAACGAATTACAAGAAGCAAACAAGAATCAAAATTCTCAAAATTACAACCAATGTTTTAATCCTTCAAAAAGCCCTCCTATGACCAACATTACCATCAGAAAACCACCCCTTCTTTCAAAAACCAAAACCTGTTTCCTCCTCAAATAAGGTAGCTTTGACATAAAACTATTTTAACATATTAATTCACGCTACAACCATTACAACATATTAATTCAAAAATATGAGAAAATATAATTATTATTGATCAACATCAATAATTTTAATATCTTTAATAAACTTTATCTCAGATTTCAAAAAAATATAACTATTTATTTTTCTGCAGATTTTTACCTAAAGTTCATAACGTTATCTCAGCACTATTTTTTCAAAGTGAGTTCGTGTAACTTTTGTGAGAAAAACTTCTAAAAGTTTTACATGAATTCTCATAGATGTAAAAAAAATTTGTTGAAAAAAATAAATTAGTTTCCATTTAAGCTCAACTTAAATATTCTTAAAATTCAATCGAATTTAAATTTGGGTGAGGTTATTCTCACCCCATTTAATTTCTCATTATCAAATTACTAAGTATGTCCTTTCTATACTCACCCTATCAGTAACTAAGTTCACCCCATACAACATACGCCCCATTTGATAAGTAAACTCACCTTATATTTTGTCATAATTAGGGTTTCATTCTCTATTTTATCTCGTGTACTCACAAAAATGTTTTTTCAATATGAATTTTTTTCAATGAGATACATGTTAGTATTACTTCTCCATTAATTATATGTTTGATTTCCCATTTGTTATGAATTTTCATTATTTTTAGTATATTTTGATATATTTGTCAAGTTTAATAATTTTTTATTTGGAATTTATATGTGTGTGTGTGTGTATATATGCTTTTAGATTATTATTTTTTTAATCTTGTTTAGGTTTTACATCTATGCTTGCTATTTTTTTTTCTTGTTTGATTTTGTGTTTAAGCTTAATACTTTTTTTTTCATGTCCGATTTTGCATTTTATGGTTTTGCGTTTTGTAATTTTGCTTTGTTCCTTTAATCTTTGCTTCTTTTTTTTTTCTTTCTTGTTTCGATTTGCTTATTTCTTTTTTTTTTTTCTTGTTTAGTTCTTTTTTTTTTTAAAGGAGGTATATGTAACATGGGGTGAACTTAGTTAATAATAGGGGTGGGAATAAAAAGGGTGGATTTAGTATTTTGATGATGAGAAATTAAATGGAGTAGAAATGGAGATTTGGGGATAGGCATAATCCCACCCTTTAAGTTTAAGTAAAAATTTATACTTATACTTAATAGTAAAATTCAGCTCAATTTGAGTCTTAATCATAATTATGTCAAATTGAAAATTGAATTTAAGTTCGACTGAATTAACATTTATATATTAAACCTACAAACTAATTCTTATCTATTCTTGTTCATTGTGATACCATAACTTCTTCTTCTACTTTCTTAATTTAGTTATTGTTTATTACTTTTACAATCAATTTTAATTTGACTTCAACTTGAAAACTTGTAAAATTCAAGCAAAGTTAAGTAAGAATATATACTGGACAATTAAATTCAGCTTAATTCAAATTCTAATCATAATGACGTCAAATCGATAATCGAGTAAAATAAAAGAATTCTTTTAATTTTTGAGTGGGAAAACAATATGGAGGAGAAATTTCGATTGTTTGTTCAATAATCTTAAAATAATCAGATCCGTGAAAAGTTCAAGACAAATAATGCTAGCCCCCTTAATATCTATATAATAAGATAGATAGGTTTTTGAATTTATGAGGATATATTTTTCTCCCAAAATTTCACACTCCCCTCCTCCCCCCCCCAATTTCAAAAATCCAATTCAAACACTCCATAACACACGGCTACACACACTCATTATATATGCATACACACTCTTATTATATACACACTCCAGCTGTACACAGATTCTAATACACTCACAGTGTCATAGCTTAATATACAGTGATTTCAGTCACGGGGTATCACTAGTATAAATATATCACAAATTACATATATATTATTCGTCTATTATACCATTCGAATATTATTGTATTTTTATTTTAATACAAAATATAACATATATTATAGTCATTTAATTTATTTTGACGCAAAGAATCTGTATTCAAAGTCCATTTGTTTATTTAAAAATTTTAAAGTAATACTAAATAGCGATAGTTATTATTTTCTATGAAGTTATGACTTCTGCTGTGGATGTTAGTAAAACTGCATGTATTAAGTTTTATGTAAGAAACAAATATGTTAACTGTCTAATTATCAAGGTAATAGATTTTATTACTCCATCAATGATAGTACATATCCTTTATCTGTTTCAGCCACCACTAAAATTTTTTTTGAAAAATTAAAAAAAACTAAGGATAATTGTCACATTCTAATAATGAAAACAAATAACACTTACCTTGAATATCAAGAAATCGTTGACCTCTTCTATTTCTTCCATTAACCAACCTTCTACGATGGCTGCGTATTTCTCCATCTCCTCTTTATCAATGTCTTTCCACAATAGCTACAACGTGCATCATATTTTGTCTATTTTTATATTAATACTCTTTTTGTATTTTGTTATTATGACAGTATTACGTCACAGTGTAATAACACAATTAACATTTTTTAATGTGCAATTATACTTCCTAATTTCTACACAAACTAAATGCTATGCTTGGCATAGCGTGACAACCCTAGTGTGACATCACATAGTGTAACACAAGACGTTGAAGTAGAAAAAGAACACCGAACGTTGAAATAAAAGAAGAAAATATATGTTTAAAATTCCAATATCTTGATCTATTAAAATATGAAACTGTTGATATAAAAAAAAATAAATCCCACAAAAAATGAGACTATCAAACTAAACAGTCTATGAATTAGGAAAATGGTATTTCTATTAAAATAGGAAACTGTTGATATAATAAAATAAATCTCATAGAAAAAAATTGTCAAACTAAACAGTGTATGAATTATGGAAAAGGGTATTTCAGTAGATAAAAAAATTTAAAAACTGTCATTGTGTATCTAGACGCAATATATTTTCAACTAACAATACTTATTTACAATACATTTTCCGCAAAATATTTTTTCACAAAGAAATAATTTATATGGTACCTCTCCACAATTTTCCAAAAAAAAAAAAGTTTGACTCAAGAAATCAGACTCACCCACTTCAACCCTTCTATTTTATCTTTTTTCTCTCTCAACGCAACAAGAGCCTTTCTTTATTCTTTATTCTTTATTTTTCTTTCAAGTTTCAACCTTTCTTCTCCTTCTGCCATGGAACCCCACCACCAGCCCCTTGTAATCATCTCTGTCTACGAACAGAACACCCACTCCAAATTGTCAGGCTCCTATCCACTCACTCATACAACACAATGCACACATGAAATGAACACATATTATCTTACACTACACAGTTTAGAGCCCACACACATATTTTTTGATTTTTTATGCATTTAACCATAATTAGATTATTTGTGCATTTTGCCCTACCTAATTTGATTTTTTTTGCATTTCAACCCTAATTGGATTGTTTGTGCATATACCCCATGTATATTGGATTTTGACCTTTGTTGTTAATAAAATTTCAAATATTATATAAGATTTAACAAATTTATTATGTATCATTTACTTTAATCGACAAAAAATAAAAAATTAAAACTTCTAGTTAGTGCCCACCCTCATGAATTCCTAACTCTGCCCCTAACAATGGCTACATATTTCTCCATCTCCTTTCTATCAATGTCTACATATGCAAGCAGTTTTTCACAATAGCTACAACATGCATCACACCAGCCTGTTGGTTTCTATAAACCATGTCTTGATGATACGTTTTGTATCCGAACTAACAAAATCGACAATTTTTTTCAAATAGAATACGATAACTTGACATACGTATTTATCTAATGCAATAACAAAGACAAAATACAATAAAAAGAAAACAACTAAAAGAACTCAAGCTAAATATAAAAAAGCATTTTCTTTGTCTCCTAAGTCACTAGGTCAAACTATTACTAGAATTCCCATAAGAAGGGCACTTCAGGATCATAATTTTCTCTAATACTAATATTTATTTACCCGATATAAATTACCTTCAATAGCATTACGACGTCTTCTTTCTCAACTTGACTGTTCATATATGCTATTAATGATAGAGTAGGATATTAGAAGTTTACTTTTTTGTAGTAAAACTTATTTTATTAATTAAAAAAAATTTGTTCTTTCCATTTTATTAAGAATCTAAATGGACAAAATATTTGTATTATATTTTATATATGATATGCATGTGTCTTATATTTTACATTGTAGATAATTTGGTGTTCGGCTAATGCACGGAAGACCAAATTATCGGATCCTTGTATAATATGAGTATACGTTCACAATCGTAGATGGAATTGAACACGCCATCGGCATGATTGTAGTGTAATATTTTGGCATAATTTGTCTTTTAGAAGATTGTTTGATGTCTCAAATAATTGCCCTAATACACTTTGTGTATTAAACAGATCTATATTGAAGTTATTATCTTTTACTGATTTAATAAGATAATAAATATCATATGATTATTATAATTGTTTATGCTCTTCATCCCTAAATATTTAATTATCACGTGCATATAATGTTTGTCACTTTAATTGACCAAAGAATGAGATTCATATTGGGTCAATAAGTTCAATGAATTGGAAGACGATGTTATTTGTATAGTCAAAATTAAATATTAAAAGAAACCACGTCCTAATATTTAAATGGGTTGATGATGTTCTCTTGAAGAAACTCAAAAGTTTTGTCCATGTCAAACCTTGCAGGTGAATTTAATTATCTGACATGATAAATGAGTGGTAAGGTCTCAAGGAATAAAAGAAGTCAATTAAATATCATTGTCAGTGATTTATTTAATTGATGGACTTTTATAATCTTAAATGTGAAGAGATTATTAAGCATATAATAACAAGAAGCTCAAATATAATTTTGAGATAAGGTCCAGGAAATCAACAATAAGTCTTTAGTGGACTGACTTATTATTAATAGGTTGTAGGATGTTTGTTCTGGGTTGAACATAGGAATCCTAAACTCATTGGGAGCCCGATCCTTATTTTTCCTTAGCGTCTCTGTTATAACCTATATATAGACGTCTAGGTTCTTTATTTCAGTATCTTATCATTACTCACTTTTTTAGGGAGGCTGAAAGAGAGATCAAGGATTCAGAGGTCTTGAAAACTCACACTACATCCGAATTCTGACGTTGAGGGATATACGACAAAACGATCGTCAGATTTGTCGAGCTGTAGTCGTTGTTCTGTTTTGCGTTTGTGCTGAGACGAGATCAATCTTGAAATATCTTGAAGGTAAACCCTAATTCTACCTTGTAGGGTTTTAAAGAAAAAAATTTTATATTCAATGCATACGCACTGTCAACGGTTCTTGGAATTTTCATTCCAACAATTAAATCTTCTATCTCATATGCTTTATCAGGAGTTCCACACTTATAGTAGAAACAGAGAATTGACCGGATCTCAATATTTTTTGCATAACTTTTTACTCCAATGTCCAAATGACTTGATTTTTTATGATTTGAAAATTCGACAAAAGTATCTACATTTTTATTAGAAATACAGTTTTTCATTTTTGACAGTTTTTCATGGTCAAAAATGGCTTGTAAGTTGGAGTAAATACATAGATCCAGACAACTTGTCAAGAGGTGCAGTATAACATTAATAGTGAATGCTACAAATGTCAAATTTTATTCAAATTTCAAATTTAAGGAGTCTAAACTATAAAAGACAATAAAGAAGAGTGGAGAAGACATTCCATTAGTCATTATAAGAGTGTTATACACCTTAACCTTAAAGAGTTCTAGAGATTGTGATTTCTCTAGTAAGGAACCCCTCGAATGTAAATGTCTCACTCATTTATATTTTGAATTTTTGTGTTAATTATTTGTAATATGAGCTAATTGTAATTTTTATTTCTTACAAGATTATGAGAATTTCTCCATTGACCGAAGGAAAAGAAGAGTTGCAACCCCTATGTACCACCAACGGGATTTTAGTAATACTAACTTATGTGTTCTCTCCTTAATCAGTCTTTTTTTTTTTTTGGGCTGAAAAAGTAATTTAATATTATTTTGATATTATACTTTTTAGTGGAACAATAAGCCAATATATCAACAGACATCAATGGATAAAATTTGGCGATTAGAAAGATGTTGTGCGTTCTCTCTCGATAAACAATATAACAAGAATTCTTCTAAATGATTCGTTTTTCAATTATAAGGGGTACAATTATTTATTTCAATGATTTTCTTACAATTTATAATATTTCAATTTCAATACTTACATTTTTTATGTGCAGAAAATATATAGAGGCTGTAGGAAACCATATCATAGTCATTTTTACATCAACAAGCCATTCTCACTGTATCCTCATAGTGGGAGGCAAAAAACTAAAAGGAGAGAAAATGGGGATTGTAAAAAAATTCTTGGAGGCAAAGATTGGGGTGATATAGGCTACATGGGACATTTTCTGATTCCTCTTCTTTCTATACCTCTAAAAAAAATGGAGATTGTAAAACATTGAGCATATTATTTTCTATCATAATGTATACTTTCCCAATTTTAATATTTTTTAGAATGATTTTCAAAAGAAAGACCAGAGTTGACATTTCAAAAAATTAAAAATTTATAATTTTTTGTTTTATTGTCTAATCTTGTATTTAAAAATACTAACGATATCTCATGACTGAAGTCATTGTATACTAAGTGATTATATTATGCGTGTATTAGAGTGTGTGTACAGTTGAAATGTATGTATAATGATTGTGCGTTGGAGTGTGTGTAACTGTGTGTTGTAGAGTGTTTGTATTGGATTTGTGAAATTTAAGGGGAAAAGTATGTGATGGGTGTGTAAAATTTGAGGGAAAAATATACCCCCATAAGTTCAAAAATCTAAATATCTTATTATATAAACTAACTACAACATGTGCCTGAAGACACGATAAAATAAAATTTGAGCCCCACAAAAATCAATTTCACTATATTAAATAATAATTTTTTCCTTCATTGTTTTTTATATTTCATTCAAAATTTATTTCTACTCTTTATTTTTTAAAAAAATATTGATAAAATTTTCTCAAAATATGTAATTCGATAAAATTTTCTCACATGTGATAGAAATGGGTGATGTGATAATTTTGAGGAAGAAAATATGTAAGAAATAAAATTCAACTTCATATGTATTTTATTATATAGATATTTATGATTTATTATGATCAATTGATTAGTTGACGCATCCAAAAAATCAGGACATTACAAAAATACTTTATTACAAAAATACTTTATGAATTGATTCATGAATTGAGTAAATGGTCTCTTGAATCTTCAAAAGAAAGCCTTTATGAATTGATTCTATGTTCTAAATGAGTAATTGATTCTATTTTATGAGACCATTTATGTTGTTATTACTAAAGTAGTGAAATTGAGTACAAAGCTCAACATGAAACAGAAAATGCTTCGATTGCCATGACCAAGGCTTTTAACGCACAGAAATACAACTACACTGGCAATCTTTTCACAAACTATGAAAATCACCTAAAAATGACTGATGATGCCTTCTGATTCCATATACATCCATGCCTCATCATTAGCATTGGTTCATCATTCGTGTATACAAGTTTCATATAAACCATGCTAAAAAGCCGACCCTCTCAACATACCAGGATTTACCTTTAAATCAAATGATTCCAAAGGCCGTGGAAGAAGTTGTTCAGAAGATGAGAAATGCAGAAAATTTGATGAAGGATAACATCACAATCTTTGCCTGTAGGAGTTAGTATGTGACAGATGGGGGACTTCCTGTTCCTGGTAGTTATCGGATTCATCTTCTTCATCCGATGAAAGGAAAGATGAACCCATCCATGCTTTAAAACCTTCATTAACTCGCCTCTCCACATCTGATGTGACTTCCACCGGGTTCGCTTCCAACATTTCCAACCCAAGATTCCGACCAGCAAAGTCACTCTCATCCAGAATTGCAGCTGCTTTCCTTCTTAAAAAGAATGCAGTTCCCCCATATAGACTGACCAGCCCCCACGAGGCAACCTCATAGCACCAAAACAAGGGCAAGGAGCAGCTGCTTCCTAATGTGAGGAGCGTTGAACCAAGAAATAGTGCAAGAAGTCCAAAAATGATGGCAAATACAACATTCAGAATTGATAGGCAGCGGACTCCACCTGTATAAAGGTGATCAGAGATTATAAAACACATTAAAGTAGACATCCATTAGACTCAATACTGTATTCAGCTATTTGAGGTAGGTGCTTATTAACAATCTTCTGGTCTTGTTGCGTATTAAGTGAGATGGCTAGAATCAAGATAAAGGGAAAGGCATGTGAGTGGCAAGTGAGCTACAATTCTAATGAACCAATTGTGTCATATCAGCGTATGCTCATGAAAAATATATATTTAATGAGCCACACCTGCCTGGTGAATACTTTATTGTTGGCTGGACTTGAGCAAAACTGTCTAATACGAGATCATTGTTCATAACTTTTTACACCGCATGACAAAAGAAGGTGGCGCACCACAGAGACGAAAGCATAGTAAACTATGACAAGCTTAAATGCATCTTATGGAACCCAAAGGGATTCATTCCGGCCAAAAATTTCAGTCAACATAAGGAAATACCAAGTCAAAATTTGATAAGCATACCCCTTCTAGAAGCACAATAGTTATTTTCGACTACCTTCAAGCATCCATGTCTTGTTGGAGCAGTATAAGCTACAGTAATTCCTGCGATGCAGTTAAATACATGTTATATTAACAATCTCCAGTATGACTACACACACTCCAGGCACCATGCCACAAAAAAAAAATACATAGCATAACATGCACCATGTGTAGGAAGATTTTTCTTTTTTCCTTGTTTGGATTAAGTCACTCAGAATAGGAGATGAGGAATCAATATTAAAAACAAATGAGGCAGTTATGTTTAGCTGAAACAACAATATATTGGAACTGATGCAGTGGAAAGGTTTTGTATATCACAACCAATATAAACAAATGAAGCTAATATAAAAAGGCCAAAAAAATGCTGCAACTTTCTTTGCCACTAGATCATTCCTGTTAAGAATAGTAGGGTAGTATGTGTAAATTGTTGATAGTAAGAGGGTGTATGTATAATTCTTATTATTGTAGGTTAACTATAAATACAAGTGATGTATAAGAGCTAGGTTAAGTTTTTAACCTCTCTCTTTCTCTCTAATATTGTGTTATGTTAATTCTCTCAACTTAACATAATATTAGAGCATTACGATCATAAATATATATTCTAAATAAATTAATTTTTTGTTCGTTGGTACTATTGTGGATTGTGTGGTGGTGTTTGTCAATTGTTTGTGGTGGTGTACTGTTGCTACAGTGACATTGTCTGTCATTGCTTGTTGTGGTGGTGAGGTGCAGTCGTTGGTTGTCGAGTGTTGTGGTGGTGAGGCGCAGTAGGTACAGTTATTGGTTGTCGCCGTTGGTGGTCGTGTGTTGTGGTGGTGAGGCGCAGTCGAAGGTCGAAGAGAAGCCTGTGTAGTCAAAGGATCTAGACTTTGGAACCCTAATTAGCGAAGAAGACAAGGTCCAGACTACTTCAGGTCAACCCAGTCAAGTTTGGTCTTGATCCAACCCAAAGTCCAACCCTCAAGCCCATTGTTCTTAAATTATTTTAAATCCAACCCAAACCCAGCCTTAACAGGCCTGGTTCAGTGGTTTAGGCCGGTTTTCCAGACCAGTTCAGCAGTCCAGCATCCTCTTTTCTTTTGGTTCGGCATTGCAGCACTTCTTGTTTGCTATTTGCTACACTGTTATGGAACCCAAACAAGACACTGGATTGGTTACTATTACTCGATAGGAGTATCCACAGTTCCTATTCCAGCAACAGGTTGTTCCATCTCCATCCACTGCTACTTTTGCTCAGTCGGGTATTGCTTCCACTTGTTTATTGTCCTCCAATCGCAGTCCTTGAATCATAGACTTTGACACTTCTGATCACAAGACTGGTGCGTCTAATATTTTTTTTACTTATCAGTCTGCTTTTTCCACATGTAGTGTTACTCTTGCTAATGACACTTGTTCTAAAGTTTCAGGTTTGGGGACTACTAACTTGAGTCCTGATATGTCCCTATCTTTTATATTATTTGGTCTTCAGTTTCATTTTAGTTTACTTTTCATTAGCCAGATTACCCATTCTCTCAATTGTTCTGTAACATTTTATCCTTCTTGTTGTGTCTTTCAAGATCTTAAGACGAAGATGAAGATTGGTACAGGATATGAAGTTGGTGGCCTATATTACTTTGATTTTGATTCACCTACTCGGGCTCTACAGACCTCGTTGTCTCCTTTTCAGTGGCATTGTCGTCTTGGACATCCCTCTCTCCAGAATCTGAAGCATCAAGTTCTCAACCTTAGTTCTGTGTCGTCTTTGTCTTGTGAAGCTTGTCAACTTAGTAAGTATCACTGTGTGTCATTTCAATCTCGAGTCAATAATCGTATGTCTAGTCCATTTGAGTTGGTACATTCTGATGTATGGGGTCCAATAAAAAATATTTCATCTAATAAATATCCTTATTTTGTGTTATTTGTAGATGACTATTCTCGTGTGACTTGGTTGTTTCTGATGAAAGCTCGGTCTGAATTATTCTCTATATTTAAGACATTTCGTAAGGACATAAAAACTAAATATGGTTGTCGTATCCGTATTTTACGTCCTGATAATGCTTGAGAATATGAATCTGATCATTTTTTAGCTTATCTTAATAAAGGTGGCATTATTCATCAGACTTTCTGTGCTTACACATCTCCACAGAACGGTGTTACTGAACGCAAGAACCGTCATTTGTTAGAAGTCACTCGTGCCCTATTATTTCAAATGAATATTCTCCGATATTTTTGGATTGATATTGTTCTTACTGCTTGTCACCTTATTAATCGTATGTCATCCTCTATGTTAAATGGGCAAAGTCCATATTCTGTCATTTTTCCTAATAAGCTCTTATTTTCCCTGACTCCTAAGGTTTTTGGATGTGTTTGTTATGTTCATAATTGAAGTCCTAAATTTGACAAACTTGACCCTCGAACTACCAAATGTGTATTTCTTGGTTACTCCCGCACGCAGAAAGGGTATCGTTGCTACAGTTCTTCTCTGCACCGATACTTTACTAATGTCAATGTCACGTTTGAAGAAGTTGTTCCATATTTTTCAGCACCTTCTTAGCCTTTGGATCTAGACTTTGAGTCATCTCCTGTACCACCATCTCTTTCCTCATCTTCAGATATTCTACTACCCACTGTGTTACCATCGACTTTACCTCTCCGTGTCTACTCTCGCCATCCTCGCCTATTGACTAAGATGCCCGTACCGTCTTCCTTGCCGCCTTCTGATCCTGGTACATCAGATAATTTAGACTCTTTACCTATTGCTCTTCGCAAAGGTACTCGTTCATGTGTTACTAATCATCTCATTTCTCATTTTGTTTCATATGATGCCTTGTCTTCAGTCTTCTTTTATTTTACTTTCTAATTATCTGCTATATCTATTCCTAAGCATGTACAGGATGCATTATCTGATCCGAGTTGGATGAAAGCTATGGAGGAGGAGATGAATGCCTTACATCATAATGGGACTTGGGCTCTCTTTCCTTTACCTCCTAGTAAACGAACTGTTGGCTATCGTTGGGTGTATACTGTTAAATTTTATCCAGATGGTTCTGTAGAGCGTCTCAAAGTCCGGCTTGTTGCAAAGGGCTTTACTCAGACTTATGGTGTTGATTCTGATGAGACTTTTTCTCCTGTTGCCAAAATTTCCTTTGTTCGTATCTTAATTTCTTTGACTGCTAATCTTGATTGGCCCTTGTTTCAGTTAGACGTCAAGAATGCCTTCTTACATGGTGACTTGGTTGAAAAGGTATACATAGAGCAGCCACCTTGGGTTTACTGCTTAGGGGGAGTATGGTAAGAGTGTATGTCGGTTAAAGAAATCTTTGTTTGAAGCAGTCACCGAGGGCATGGTTTGGTAAATTTTCAGATGCAGTTTTAGAGTTTGGTCTTCTTCGATGTCAAACAAATCATTCTGTGTTTCATAGACAGACAAATGCTGGATATGTCCTATTGGTGGTCTATGTAGATGATATTGTAATTACTGAAAATGATTCTGAGGGAATTGTCAAGTTAAAAATATTCTTACAGGATCGATTTCATACTAAGGATTTGAAAAAACTCAGGTATTTTTTGGGTATTGAGGTGGCTCGATCTAAACAGGGTATTTGTTTATTCCAGAGGAAATATGTACTTGACATGCTTGAGAAAGCTGGTTTGCTCGGTGGCAGACCTATTGATGTTCCTATGGATCCGAATCAAAAACTTTTGATGGATGATGGTACACTGTTTGAGAATCCAAGTCGGTATCGTAGATTGGTTGGGAAGCTCAATTATCTCATTATTACTCAACCGGATATTTCCTATGCAGTCAATATAGTAAGTCATTTCCTGGGGTGTCCAAGAGTACCACATTAGGAGGCAGTTACTCGTATTCTGCGATATCTCAAATGTGCTCCTAAACTTGGACTATTATTTCGAGTTAATGGACATCTTAGAGTGGAAGGTTTCTCAAATGCTGATTGGGCTGGCTCTCCTTCTGATCGGAAATCAACCACTGGTTATTGTACTTTTTTAGGAGGTAACGTTGTCTCATGAAAAAGAAAGAAACAATCCGTGGTAGCGAGATCCAGTGCTGAGGCTGAGTATAGGGCTATGGCGCATACGACGAGTGAGTTGACTTGACTACTACACTTTCTCCAAGAAATTGGGTTTCTAGTTTAACTTCCTTTACGGTTGTTCTGTGACAACCAGACAACTATCCATATTGTTGTCAATCCTGTATTTCACGAGAGAACTAAGCATATTGAGATTGATTGTCACTTTATTCAGGACAAGATAGTAGCTGGGGAGATTACAACTCCATTTGTAAAATCTAAAGATCAGCTTACAGATATGTGTTACCAAAGCATTGAGTCGTACACGTCTTACAACTATGTGTTCCAAGTTTAGATTATATGATATATATATAGACCAACTTGAGGTAGAGTGTTAAAAATAATAGGGTCGTATGAGTAAATTGTTAATAGTAAGAGGGTGTATGTATAATTCTTATTATTGTAGATTAACTATAAATACAAGTGATGTTGAGAGCTAGGTTAAGTTTTTAACCTCTCTCTTTCTCTCTAATGTTGTGTTATGTTAATTCTCTCAACTTAACAATACCAATAAGCTCAAGCATATAGGTTAAGAGAATGGTGTCTGGTTCTTCATTCTAATGATGTATTTCCTACTGTCATTTAAGGTGCAACATGCACCGAGTGCTATGGTCTCCAAGAACCTAGCATGAGGTGAGAGACAAGGCACGCTTTATCGAAGCGAGGCACATGTTTAATAACAACCTATATTTTAATATTGGCAAATTATTCAACATGAGCAAATACATAACTTATAAGTGTCACAAGCCACAACCAACAAAGACTAAGGACAATAAGAAAAAACATAACATAAACAATCCAAAATTATATGAGCAAGCAATCACATGCAGGGTTCAATATAAGAGCCATCAACACAGCAATGCTTTCAATCACTTGCTTATCACCCATGCAAAACAATAGCCATCAGGATGATACCGGATAGGCTAAAGGGTCACCATAGGTCAATTTCAATAATTAAATTTACCATACATGAAGATGTTTCCACTAAATACTTATTACCACACCTCCTTCAGTAATGCAGTCCACTAAAAACATTAAGTCAATAAAACTCATGCAATGCTGCAACTCAAACATTTTAAGTACCCATGTAGATTGAACTGCCTCATGAATAAAGAAAATCCAATAAAAAACCACCAAGGCAAAGGCAAGCCTTGAGTACACACGGTTCTAGAGTATACAAGGAGCAAGGAAAAGGCAGAGAGTAAACATCTGCCAAATATATCAACAAAAGGATTTATATGCCCCAAGTTCCCCTACTAGAACCCCAAAATAAGAAGACAGTGAAAGATACTTGTGATTACAATTACTATTAAAAAAAAGTATATATATATATAAATATGGTTCTCAGCCCCCGCAAAAGCTCTCTATCCCGTTTAGCTGCACTCGCTCCACACAAGCCATAGTAGAACCACATGCCAAATCCTCTGAACCCCTTTCAGGAGCCGGCTTCCCTATCAACGAAACATCAACAGCTTGATTGGACCCAATATAGCCCTCGAGTGATGTCACATCATAGCATTAAGTGGTTCCCTGTCTGAACACGCACCTCAATTGTAAAGATGTGTTTGCCCTAGCTCTTAGTATCATTAGTTGAAATTACCTACAACCCTCCAAACAAAGAAAGCCACCTGACCTCCTTACGAAGAAATAAAAAGATGCAAATGAAAATACTCCATTATTAGTCCAGTCCTACCTTCACATTTTCCTCTTGCAAGTTTTTGACATTGGAAAATGAACCGGAAACCATTACAAGACAAGCATCAAAAGTGATGCTAGGTTGGTATACATATTCAATGCTCTTGTCTGGATTTTGTTGGGAAGAGGGGGAAGAGAGAGTTAGAAGCTCCCTTATAGTGACATGATCTAATGCCACACTTGCTTCTTAAACTCAAATGTGACAGCACTATTTTCTCTAATATGTTTTCTCCCTTTTAATAGACGAGAAGCAAATTGTATGTTATAATAATCTAGGCAGCATTCCCTCGAGTCTATAAAATTTTCTCCAGGGTGATAACGCCGTAGGAATAAATCAATCTCCATTAATAATCTTCAAACTCTATGTAGAATTTGTTTAGAAACTTAATTTGGGGAGAAAGGTCAAACCTGGTGCAGACACAAGGTTATGGGAGAAAGCTCAATTGATGATGCTTCATCAAATGAATCTCTCATTTCAATTACGCCTTGAATTATAGGACCTAGTAGGTTCCACGAGATTAGGAAAAATCCTAAATCACTTACAGAAATTAGAAAAGCTAATAATAAAAAAGTAACCATAACTGAAACCCCAACTCATGACAAACTAATACACTTCTAGCCCAATAGAACAAATACCATGTGCTCCATTCGGTTCCTAACATTGTTCAGAGTTCAGATTTATGATTTACTTTTCCTTATTAAGACTATATCTAAAGTCATACAATCACACCAATCTTGCAAAGTGAGATAAATGAATATAGCATAGCATTCAGATGTATCAGGCATCAACCCACATGAATTCAATACCCACAGCATTATTGCATATCCATCTCTTACTTAAGTAGTTGCATAATGCACCAAAACTTAACTTCCACGATTGGAGTGAGAGCAAAAATAGCACTTCCAATGTGAACTAAAATGGTAAGCAAAGTAAGGAATAAATATGTGCTACCAATTCCCTTTAAGGTGTATTTATTTGAGGCACAAGGATGCGATAATTAATCCATCCCATCAACCCTTTATATAGAAAATCTCTCTCTTCCAATGTAGGGCGGCGCCAAAAAAGTGCAAAATGCAATAGTGCTCACACTTTCTTGACTTAATCTTTCACTTGAATTTCCAAAGCCAACTAGCAATAACTGCAGTGTTGTCATACCAGGTTTTAGTGAAGAAATCAACATATCTGTCATCTTATCTGCAATGTTTGTTAATTTAAGAACATCTCATTTCAGACCAACACATTCCGCATTTTGAGAATCTCCTATAGTTTTCTTAGATCACACTGTATGCTCCTGTTTCTACCACTCTTTTCACTTCACTGTACACGGTGCTTCAATTGGCAATTTCTCAATCCAATAGTTAAAGTGCTTTTTCAGAACTCATCAACAATCAATTATTTTTGTCAATAACATGTACACAATGTCCAATTTCTCAAATCACAATGACAATTTTGTGACAGTAAACAAAACAACTATGTTGAGAAGTATATATTTGGACAGTGTAAAAAAATAGGGCGAAATAAATACCCTATCTTGCATTTGCTAAAACATCTTAACTATGTACCCACATCGATTAATACCCAGCTACGAATAGATTTCCAAACTATAACATTCACTGGTGAAATCCCTGAATTCTAAACCCTACATACTTTTGTATACAAACACATGTGGTCCCAGCAAAGAATAACACCCTAATAAATGCAGCTAAGAAAAACTTCGCATAAATATTTCTAGGATATCTTGTTCTCAAGCAGAAACACATTCCATTCGAATTAAATGGATTAAAATTTTTGTCGTCAACCACATTTCATTTCTTACATAATCCACAAAAGGTGACGTAAAATCAGGAAAAAATTGAACAGTTCACCAAAACATCATCCACAGTCAACAAAAGAGCATAAAATCTCCTAACCTGAAACAAGATAAATGGCCGAGGCCAGGAAAACCATAGCCGAGGGAACGAACACAACCATCCAGTAATAATTCACGGTTTCCTGATCCGTCAAATAAAACGCCCCCGGAAAAAGATCCGAATCACCTCCATTTCCTCCACCACCACGAGTGGCGCTAACATTAATCGAGAGCGGCTGAAGCCGAAAATTACTACAGAACGGCCTCTTTCCATTATCCTTCGGAAACACTATATTCAAGCTAATCAACGTGGAAATCACAATTCCAAGTGCAATTAATACCAAAATACAAAGCAAAAAGGGTCTCTGCAATCTTAGCCAAGCTCTATCTTCCTCTCGAAGACTCTGGTACTCGTGCTTCGGCATAAAGGCTTGCCGAAGCGCATCCCCAAGAACTGCCATTGCAAAACAATATACAACTATATTTCTGAATATACTACATATGTAGATGAACAAGCCCTAGATTTCAGAGAGTTGAACACGAATCGAAGAACTAGGGTTTTTGAAGAGGTGATTTGGAGAGTGATGAGTCGATTTACAGCTGGTTGCTTTTCACGGATTCTGCGTTAGTTTATACCTTCGTGCTATCATCAGTAAGGCGGTGAAATTAAAGTTTTATTTTATTTTAGAATTAATTATGAAGAAGGTCTTCAAAGAATAGAATTTGTCTGATTTTAATCTCAAATGTTTTAATTGCATCATTTTAGTACATAAAATATTAAATATGTTTTTATATGATCCCTTACGCAAATAGTGTACAGATTACTAATAATTTTTTTATCATAAACATGTCACGTAATACTCAAATATAGATAAAAAAATAATTTGAATAACTCTTGATCAAATTTTTACTCAAATTTTGTTAAATAGTTATCTAAATTACATAATTTTGATCATGAGCTATCCAAATTTTGGTCAAAAACTAACCATATTACACATTTTTTTATCAAGAGCTACCTAAATTTTATTTAAGAGCTATTAAAATTATTTTTTGGTCTATATTTAGGTATTATGTGACAAGTTTATGATAAAAAAATTGTTAGCAATCTAAACAATATCTGCTTGAGGAACTATATATAAACATATTCAATACTTTAGGGATCAAAATGATGCAATTGAAATATTAGAGATCAAAATGAAACAAACTCCATATTTTGGGGACTTTTAGTGCAATTAACCCTTTATTTTATTTGAATTAGTTTTTACCACCAAAAAAGGAGAAGGAAAAAAAAAACAAACTTTAGTAATTCTATTCTAACTTCATATGCTACAAGAAGCGTTAATCGATCTGCTGACTTGTCATCATCAGTTTGGTTTAGGCTTTGCTGTATTAGTTGTATATAATGTGAAGCATGGGAATTAATGAATTCCAATGACTATTACTTTAGTATTGTCCGTTTCATGTTTGGTATATATTAATGGAATGTCTAGAATGCTATACTTATTAAATTATTTATTAAATTTTGTATCTTAAATCAGTGTGGTGGTTGGATTAGCGAAATCGATTAATATTCGTCAAATATTCAATGCATAGAATTTTGACTTTTTATTTAGAATACAATATTTCGGTAAATGATGTGATAAATATAACATTACTTCCTAAATATTTTGTAGTATTTTTCATTCTCAACTACTGTTACTACCACCACCACCATTCCACCTCTATTCTGGGGCTGGGTCGGGGTTCGAGTCAAGATTTGGTTTCGGGATCTGATGTTAGGGTCGGGGATTATTAAAATATTGAAGTGAATTTTGTATTATATTCCAATATTTAATCTTAATTGTTACTAAACATTGTAACGATAAATGTAGATTCCATTCTATTCATATGTTTATTCTATTCTAACTTTCATTTTATTCCCATATAAAAGTATTATCGCGTACTAAACACAATACAGTTGTACACTATGATAACGTGTGTCCCTGTCATTGTTACTACTAACAACATATTCGATTCTTATCCAATTATTCAGTTAAATTTAAATTTGAGTAAAAATAGACTAAAAACAAGTTTCAAGCTTTTTATTATTTTATTTGGTTTGAGAAAAAAATGTAAAGGAAAATTATTGTCTACTAAATACCATAAATACCCTTGTATTGAAGTACTCTAGCATAAGTTGTGCGGCAACAAAAATACAGGTGTCAACATTTATTACTTTTATATATGGATTTCATCTTTTGATTTGCATAGTGGATGGAAAAACATAAACTAAAGGGTGTAAAAGTAGATTAAATAACTCTATTCATCGTGTCCAGCTTCTCTCTCCATTTTTCGCCCATTTTTAGAGGGATTAAAATTGGTGGGTGGGATAGATTCTCTTTCCGTCCACTTTTTCCTTTCAAACCAAATGATAAAAGGTGTTTCTTTCCTCTCTCTCTCCCTATTTCCTATCCCCTCATATTCCCTCCGTAACAAATAGTTTATTAAATTTGAGTTTGTTCTCTTTTTAATTTAAATTTGTCAATTTGAGTACTTTATATTAAATTAAAATTTTAAATAATCATTAGTTGAAGATGGTCTAATACAAAACAATTAGTGTTGATTGATGAGTAAGCATCCAACTTGAAATATAGGATTTAAAAATGAATTAATATAGTTCAGTGCCGCGTAATGCACGGAAACATAAAGTATATATTTAAATAATATTATTGCACGGGATTTACATAACGTACGTGTCTAAATACTATTTAGGGTATAAAAAAATGGTTGAATAAAAGTTTGGAGTTGCTAAAGAAGTCCAGTACGCATATCTTACTTCAAATTTCATTTATCCTAAAAAAAAAAAAGTATTGTCACTTCGATGTAATGTATTGTCGTGTAAAGTGGCTGACAAAATGAAAATTGCTTATAAAAATAGTGAAATGTATACAGCAGCGGCAGCGTTCCGATGAATCTTTGGAGTCCAATTTGTCTATTTTTTTTTTTTGGATTATGGTCACGATTGTCTGTACCAATTAACGTGCACCTCGATTAATTTTTTCTACAGTTCGGTCAAATATAGATCATCCTCGTTGTGACTAAGAAATTCATGAAAAATAATTTCTCATAACTTGAATCTTAGAGAGTTATCAAATTTTTAATTTAGGATGTCGGGTTTACGATTCCTTCTTGTCTCTACCATATTTTCACCTACACAATTGGACGACTCATTTCCGTTTAATGATAAATGACGATGGTAAGTTCCATTTTGGCAGTAGCAGCCATACCAAGTTAACTAAAATAAGGCCAAATGGTACTAGATGCGTCTTAAAAAAAATTACCAGTGCATATACGGAAAATTATATTCTTGCCCGTGTTTTTCAGTTTTTTGGTTTTTCTCAAAGTTTTTGGTAAATTTCTAAAATTCTCAGTCTTCTATTTTCTCTACTAAGTAGTTTTGAATTGCAAACGTCTTTCCCCTTAATGTGAGATGTTATTACTTAAACAATATAATTGTTTTGACCTCTAAATTTAGAAAGTTCGAGCCACATTTTTCGTACTTCTTTTGTTTTTTTGATAAGAAATACTTTTTTCATTAGTTAATTTGATTAAGTATCGAAACAATTATGAATAATGTTGAGTAAGAAGAAACAACGAGAAATCAACAATGCCTAACATGATGGATCATCCATTATACATTGTATTATTTTTTGTAAAAGTTACTGATTCTTCGTTTATCTCTCCTTGTATTCTTTCTTTTTTCTTTTTTTTTGGTTCCACTCTCTTGGTACAATTCAAATTTCAAAAGATAAACAAAATAATTTTTATTTTTTACAGTTCAGATCGTTTTAAATTTTAATTTAAAGTTAATCTAACGGTTAATATTAACACCCTATATTTAATAGAAAAAATAGGGGCATAAGGGTGTGTTTGAAGTGACTTTTTAAAAGTACTTATAAAAATTATTTCTCATAAATACTTTAAAAAAATAATATTTGAAACTACTCCACCACTATCTCTACCACCACTGCCGCCACCACCATCGCAACCGCCCCACTACTATCTCGGGGTAGATAATGGGTTTGGGGATTTGGGGGTTTTGAGCTGGCTAAATATCGGGTTTATTTGGTTTTGAGCTTATTTTTTGGGGTTTTAAGGGTGCCGGTGCCTTTTTTAAAATTATAGAGCAAAAAATACCACTTTTAAAAATATAGGGCAAAAAGTTACACAACCCTTAACAAATCTCTAAAATACCCCCTTCAGTAAAATAGGAACCGATTCCTATATTTTTGCCTCCACAACCAAAATATCAAGGATATCAACTATTACTCATAAAAATCCTTCAATATCGTCGAAACCATAATTAGTCTAAGATTGATAAAAAAACTTTTCTAAAACCTCCATTCTTTTTCAAAACGTCCTAATTCCAATGGATCTAGACGATTTTCTCTTACTGAAAAACCAATTCCAGAAGATTTTCTCTTATTAAAAAATCAACTCTTGATCAAAGTATCAATGGAGTCCAACTCCTTTTGTTTCCGATCAAGAGGACTCATTGAGATCACAAAACTCTCTAAGGACTTGAAACACAAGGTTTAGAACATTCTTGATGTTGAGGTGGACCGCAAAGAAGGATCGTGAATTGTAGAAACCACCATGAGTCTATACATGAAAATGAAAAAGGCGGGTCCTGAGAGGATTCATCTTCTTTAAAGCTTGCACGGAGGCAGCGTTCAAGAGGTGTAATATTTTTTGGACAAATTTCAACCACATCTCTTCTAGTTTATTATATCTTTAAGTATACTCTTTTTATTATCAAAAACATCATTGACACCTCTTCTAGTGTGACATTGACTTGTATCAATGTGACATTAACTTGTAACAGTGTGACATGTACCACTATACAAAATTTAAATTTAAAATATTTATGAAAAAAAAAATACTCGTAACGATCAATAGTATTATATAAAGCGAAAACATATATTCCTCATTACGATTTATAAAAAAAAATAAAAAAATTATATAAATATAGGGAAGACATAAATAAAAAAAATATAAATATAGTGTGACTTCTTGGATGGTAACAGTGTGAATTTTGGATAGTAACAATGTGTCATTGCTGGTACTATTGTCATTCGAATGTATCACTGTGACATTTTAGTTTATAGTATGATGGCATTGATTGGTGGGAGAGTGTCATTGAAAGATATTTTCGATTTGAATGATAGAAGAATAAATATAGAATGAATGTTTTAATAAATAGTTGTTCAACTATAGATGAATAGGTAAATTAAAATTTTAAAAAAATATACCATAAAATTAGGAAACTGAATCCTTATATAACTGTTATATTTGTCTCCCATTAATAAAGGAAAAGGGTAATTTAGTAAGAGAAAAAATTATAATTCAACAAAAGCGTACATCTTCACAAAATATTTACACATAAAGGTACTTATAAACATATATTTTCTATTGAGGTACTTTGACATAAATAAGTATGAAAAGGGTGTACCTTTTCACATTTTTTCCTTTAAAATATTACACACAAGACCTTAAAATTTGTATGTGTGTAACACTTAAACTCTTCCATCAATGTTCGTTTGTATATCTATTAGTAAATTACATCTAAATCCTTCGAAATTTGTAGTCGTGTAATAGTTAGACTGTTCAAGTTTAAAAGTGTTATATTTAGAACAATAATACTTTAATCAAAAATAAAATATCAAATATTTTAAATTTTACAACCAAAATTTATGTTATATTATGATATTTATTGAAATAAAATTAAAAATAAAAATATAATTTTTTTAAAAAAAATCGTAATTAATATACAATTATATTATCTATTAGAATTTGATTTGTTCATTTAAATGACCAAATTACCCCAAAATATATTATGTCAATTATAGTTTAATCCCTTATTTAATTTATTAGTTTTATTCTAATAAATAATATAATTGTATACTAATTATACTTTTTAAAGAAAAATTAGATTTTTATTTTTGATTTTATTTCAATAAATGACATAATAGAATATTTAATATAATTATTGGTTGCAAAATTCATATTCTATTATGAATGACTTAGACTATTTGTTTGATTTTTAAGTTTTATTTCAATAGATAGTATAATTGTATCCTAATTATGATTTTTTTTTAAAAATTGACTTTGATTTTTTATTTTATTTCAATAAATGATACAATACAACATAAATTTTGATTTTAAAATATAAAATATTGACATTTTATCTTTGATTAGAGTATTTTTTATTTAAGTGTAATATTTTAAACTTGAGGGAGTCTAAATATTATACGCCTATAAATTTTAAAAGGTCTGAGTGTAATTTACTAACGGATATTTGATAACAAGGATCTAATTGTTGTGCACGTACAAATTTTAGAGGTTTGTTTATAATATTTTAAATATTAGGGGTCTGAGTGATTAAATAACAAATTTTAAAGGGATTAAGTGTAATTCTTCCTTTAATTTATTATTAGAGAAATGATTTGTTCTGTTTGTTCTCTCTTCTTGGAGTGATTTAACTACTAAAAGGACATCAATTTGTTCCTCCGTTATAGAAAACTTCGAGCTCACAGTTTCATAAAACTCACACAGACCAAATTCCATGGCTTCTCTCTCATGTTTCAATACACCCATCTCGGGAACCTCACAAGTTCCGCTAAAACTCGGTGATCAATCACCAAACCCACATGTTACTTCTCGAAATCTTTCATTTTGGAGGCTTGGGTCTCGATTTTGTCAACCTGGATTTGTTGAAAGTTATCTGAGACGATCAAATGTTCTCAAAAATTCCAATCAAGTTGAAGCTTCTATTAGTAAGTTGTCATTTTATTCTACTTAGCTCCTTAATGAGTTGAATAAGAATTAAACAGTTTTCTATAGTTTTTACAATCACTTGTTTGATCTTATGTGATGCATAATCCTTAGGCAGAAACCCAGAGTCAAATTGATTATATTACTGGGTTTTATTTGCAGTTTATTTTTTAGGAATATGCAGGAAAATAATATTGAATTTTTCTTACAAAAACAACGGACTAACGTTAGACTTTGTGGTCGCAGATTGTACTCAAATATCAGATGTTCCTCTTCTTTCTTGCTCAGAGGTCATTTTCTTTCTCCTTTCTATATATACACACATGTTAATGTATTGAAAAATGTGATACTGTACAATTCCTATGCGTCCCTTCGTTTTGAATGCAAGATAAATATATTAGCCATCTTGAAAATATTAAAAGAAATAGAACAAGGAAAAGGAGGACAAAGAAGACAATTGAAACGATATAGGAAGAAGTTTTCACACCAAATGCTTGATCATGCTGTATAAAAGTTCACTAATTTGTTTAACTCGGCATTTATACACTATATATGTGTCAGTGATCATTGTGTGATTTTAGCATACTGTTTTAAACTTTTGGCTTCTAGATCATGATACAGAAAAACGAGTAACTAGTGATTCAGTAATGGTCATGTTGCTGAATATTGTGTTTCTGTTAAGGCTATTGAAAGGCTGAGGACAATTCGAGAAAGTTACAAAAGCAAGCAGCAATATTTGGCTATGTACTCTAGCATTTTTGGCGGTATCACAACCGATCCTGCAGCCATGGTGATCCCCATGGATGACCACATGGTCCATAGAGGACACGGAGTTTTTGATACTGCAGCAATAATGGATGGGTAAGTGATTCTGGCTTCTCATTTCGAGCAATCCAATTATATTGTTATCACAAATGCATCTTAAACTGTATTCTGCTTTTCTTACCCAATTCAAGATTCTGTAGCATCATATAAATATTCCTTGGAATAGGTGTCTGAGTTATGAGCTTTTTCTTTTGCATCTTGCCACATTCAGGAGTTTGCTTCTTATCTATCTTGTGCAGCGTAGAATCTAAATGCAATCTAAGCATGTTTCCTAATGATCAAAGATGTAAGCTATTGACTGTTGAAGCATGTGGCAAGGTTTTCTCTCACATTGCATTAGGAAAAAAAAGATCCATTCAAGCACAATCAACTAAGCCCTTTGATAAGTTTATTTATGCGTGTTCTGAAAAATAACCTGAAAACCATAGCAATTTGCATAAAAATAGAACTCAAATACAATCAACTAAGGCATTTCATCAAATAAGTGTATTTACGCTTTTTTTGAAAAATAACCTGAAAACCATAGCGGTTTGCAGAAAAAAAATGGAATTGTTTCTTCTTTAATTTTGACGTTGCGCCTTTCATCACCCCCACAATGTGAACTCATTCATTTCATTGGGAAATCCAATTATCAACATTGATAAAAAGGCCTTTGTGGACCAATATCCAAATTATGACTTTTACAACAAGGATGTTGTCTATAAATCAAATGTTCTCGTGGATTGGAATTTGCTTGACTGTCTATGGCTCCGAATGGAACTAGGGGAGCTTGCTTGTGCTAGCCTTGGCCATTTTTCCTCAGGACCTCTTGTGGTATAAAAGATAAGAAAACTTACTAAAGAGTTACTGAATCTCTGGTAACACTTCTTTTCTCTTTTCTCGACTTCCAGATATCTCTACGAGCTGGACCAACACCTAGATCGCTTCCTAAGGTCAGCCATCATGGCCAAAATCAAACCCCCATTTGATAGGGAAACCATAAGAAGAATACTCATACAAACTGTGAGTGCTTCCAAGTGCAGAAAAGGATCCCTAAGATACTGGCTTTCAGCAGGACCTGGTGACTTCCAACTTTCTCCAGCTGGATGTCATCAATCAGCTCTTTACGCCATTGTAATCCAAGATCAATCACCATCTGATCACAAGGGCATCAAAGTAGTTACTACATTGATCCCAATAAAGCCCCCACAATTTGCTATCATGAAAAGTGTAAATTACCTTCCAAATGCACTTACAAAGATGGAGGCTGAAGAAAATGGTGGGTATGCAGCAATTTGGTTAGATAATGATGGGTTTATTGCTGAAGGCCCTAACATGAATGTGGCTTTTGTGACTAAGGAAAAGGAACTTCTGATGCCTCGTTTTGACAAAATCCTTAGTGGCTGCACAGCTAGTAGAGTTTTGGTCCTCGCAGAAAGCCTGGTGAGCGAAGGAAAGCTGCAGGGGATAAGAGTAGGAGATGTGACTCTGGAAGAAGGCAAAAGAGCAGATGAGATGATGCTAATAGGAAGTGGTGTTCTTGTCCGTTCTGTATTGCAGTGGGATGAACAGATTATTGGTGACGGTAAGAACTTTCTTTCACGTTTTTCTTATCCTTCAAAATAATGTGTTTTAGGACGTTCATATGGTTATGTGTACATTAGATTAGTTTGACATCAATCGGCAAAAACGTCTAATATAAATGTTAATTTTCAGCTTGACCTTTTAACCCATTTTGAGATAACCTGAAAAATCATGGTATGAGATCCTTCTACTGAAGTCCCTGAAATCCAGTCTAGCGTCCAACATCTGTTGAGAGCTTACTTTTCTTCTTTACTAGTATTTGTTATGTTTAACACTTCAATAACACTCTGTTTATCTACTTTGGGTGGAATAAAATTATCTACTCGAGGTCTGTTCTTCGGTAAATTTTTGGAACCCATGGTCTCTAATTCATCTAGCTAGTTTAATTACTGTAAATGAAGAATCTTCATTTCCTCCCAGCTTAAAAAGTGGAAGCCGATTCTTTTATGGGATTTGGGTTGAAAGAAATATTGTTTCCTTGCTAAAGCAAAAGTGCATGCCCTATATTTTTACCTTAGTCTACCCACCGTCACCATACATGTTGAACATGCATTAGATATCACTCTATGGCAACTGTTATGGAAGTCTAGTTGCATAGTTCATATTATTTCTCTCAATGTTATCTGTAGAAATCAATTTTACATAGATGATTGTTTGGCTGGGGCTTGATAATTATTCTTTGGCTTGTATGTTTAAAGTATGCAATACTTGCTTTCTTCTAGGCAAAGAAGGTCCTGTGTCTGAAGCTCTCCTAAATCTTGTCATGGAGGACATGAAATCTGGACCATCGACTGTCCGAGTTCCTGTTCCTTATTAAGCAGCCAGTAGCTTTCTACATCTCCGTGTGGTGAGAGGAATTTATTATACTGGTACAAAGTTGACATGGTACTACTCAATGCTTGCATGCCATGAAGTTGAACCCGGTTCTATCCAACAAAACATTCTGTAAGTCGAGCCAATTATTTGTAACAAAATTAAAAATTCGAGTATTTTTGTGTTTCTATCAACCATCTCTACAGGGTAAGAATAATAAACTTCTGTGGTGACAAAATATACTCATCTGTGTGCAACAACTAGTTAAAATGAATCTCTGGCATCAATGGAACCCATTTCCTTTTCTTTCAACCTCTAAACTGGCCCCTTTGAGTTACTTTAAAACACAATCTCTGCATATAGTGAGCACTAAAATTCATTGGTCGTTATAGGAAACAGGGGCTATATAACCAGAAACATTGTGTTCCCTTCTCCAATGTGTGTGATGTGGTCAGGCTTTAGTGTCTTATCAAAATCTGTGTACTCTGCCGTCTATTTGTAGACCTTGTCATAAGATAATTCTGTTACAGTGAAAGTTCGTTTCAAACAACATACTCAGGGATTAGGGCCAGTTTGGAATAGTTCACTTGGAATTCAGTATTGTCAATGAGATACTTCAGAATCTTCAACAGTTTCTTAAGAGTGTGGGGAAAGCAAACAACAAAAGAAAAAAAGAAGCCAGCCATATTGTTCCAAACGGCCCTTTAATCTCGGGTTATGCTCCTCTTCAATTTCAAATAATTGGGGATCTTCCAATTCATTTTTTTATTATGAGGATATATCCACGTCAACAAATCTTAAATTCAAATGTGTATTTTGAAATCTTAAATTCAAATGTGTATTTTGAAATTTTAAATAATTTAAGTTAGACATGATTTATTGACTTGGATAGATCATCACCATGTAAAATAAATTGGAGAATCCTTCAATTATATTTTGTAATTGGAGAGGAGCCAAACCTGTGAATCTCTCATCAATTTTCAAATTCTAACTAAAGATGGCAGTGGACCGGAAAAAAATATGTATTATTTAAACTTATCTCGTTTGAATCAGAGATGAATTATACATATTAGACGGTGGACGTTTACAAAAATACTCGTATAAACTTGTGTGGGGATGAACTAAAATTCATCCATGTCTTGCCTTCGCCCCTCTCCTCTCCGACTCATTAAGCTCGTAATGTATATATAATAAATAAAATAATTAAGTGAAATTTATTATATATATTATTTTTGTGAGTTTTTATGTTTAATCTATTTGTTATATAATGAATTTTTATCTTTTTTACAAATCTATTTATGAGATTTTATGATTTTTTTTAATTTTTTTTTTAAAATTATAAAAATTAATTGTTATGGGTAGAGATAGTGGTGAGGACCGGGACAGGGATCAAAATTTTTCCAGTTAACAGGGGTGGATTGGGGGTGAACGAATATTTTTGAAGCGGGTAAAGGGATAGAGATTACTCCCTTCGCCCCTGCCTCGGTCCACTGCCACTCTTAGTCTTAATTAGTCATTATCACGTCAGTATCACGCCATTTGATTATATTTTTTAATTCTATTTAAATCATTGTATGATTACCCGAGTTTTCATAGCATAATGCATCAATTTCATAGAAATGACCGATATGAGGCTCTAATCCCAACTGCAATTTTGTAAATTCAAAACTACACAATATTCTTGTCACATGAGAAGCGACAAGCGCATTAGGCCGGTCTTGACGAGTCTTTGGTGGATTTTCGATGGGTCCATATCCTAATGTCATGTTATTTTAATTTTTAAATGAAAGTAATAAATTTGATGGGCCAATTGGCCTGCTTGGCGGGCCATCTCATAGTCTTTTGGTGAACTAATATTGACAATAACGGTTACACAATATTATTATTATTACATAGTGTTAATATTTAATAAAAATATAATATAATTGAATAGGTAAGGTGAACCCTATTACCCTATACAGAATGGTTATTAGCTTTACATGGAGGAATGATCATTGAATTGTGTGGAATTTATGAGTTTATTTGTTATTTTTTTATTGAATGATGAGATAGTAATAATGACACCCTCTCAACGTTACATTGAATACGAATTTAAGGTGGACAAAAGCCAAGAGCCACAGCCTTGTCTACTGATCTCCACGTTACCGATCATGGTTCGATGAGCTGTCGAGCTTTCAAACCCTCCCATAGCTTCAAACCTTTTTGACGAGTTTGAATTTGGTCCTTTATGTGGTCCAGTGTGACATGGACAGGATGAGAAGAATTGTTTTTTTTCTAATAAACCAGGACCCACCCCTCTCCCCCCTCCGACCGAGCCCATTTGGACCTGTGATCGGTAATCAATTTGGATTCATGCACAAGGTCTTTTTTATAGACGTAGGACTCGTTTGATAGATTTATTATGAGAAGATTAAATATTAGATTATATTATTTTTTATTTAATCAAATTTAATATTTTGTTTGGTAAGTAAATTTGATACCGTATTAATTTCAAAAATGTATACTAATCGTATATTTTTTATACGATAAATTTGTATTATAGAAGTATTTTAATATCACTAAGAGAGATGATATTATAATCAAACTCAAATATATTATTTTACGCAGTTACTATTATAACTCTTCAACATATAAAATCAAATTGTCATCAATATTACAAACACTGATTAAGTATATTTTTGTTAATTCAACATTAATACAATGAAATAATTTCTAACCAAACAATTTATTGGATTACATAACTACTATCCATCGTTTATATTGTGTATTGCTAAACATTAGATAAAATTACGTATTATTCTAATACCTTATTTAACCTTGTCTTTTGTCCTGTTATATTATATTAGATTGAATTATTTTATATAATTCATCTATTTTTAATACGACAATCAAATAAACCCATAAGGGTTAAATTTAGAGGAGATGACCCAAATGAATATATTCATTCTGTGGAGTATCAAACTCTCGAATAATGTCAACTTAAGAAATCTATTGAGTGACGGACAACGGCTTTAGCTAATCATTGGGGTTCAGGATGAAAAGTTAACTCAACCAAAATAGTCAATGTTATTTGGAATTTATTTATTGTTTAATTAATTATGAGTAATGTTATCGAGACTTAAACAATTTATATAATTTGTTGAAATAATAATATAACAATGATACAGTCCAATAGAATTATTGTGACCATATTAATTAGACTTTTGCTATGAAATTATATCACTTGACACATATATAGGTTATTAAATTATATTAATTTTTTCAGTCCTAACAATGAGTTCTAATATTAATTTGAACTTATTGTCAATATAATAATTATAATAAATTATATACAAATAGTATTATCAGCGGGAATGTACCAAGTTTACTTGGTTTAATAAAGCATCTTCTTGCGTTCTTGTTCCGGTGTTGCCTAAGCTAAGCCGTTGCCTTGCCAAAAGTGATGCCTATTTTGTTTGTTCTACTCTTTTCAATGGTCAAAGATAGTCTACAAACAATGAATCATTGTTCTACTGCAGCACTTTTAATAATAGGGCAGATGGCATAAAGACATAAATCTATGGGGTCGGAATTTATAATATAAAATAAAATAAATTTTAATAATTTTATTTGATTGTTTCATATTGTATTGTACTATATCTTTAGGCACGAATTACTCCCAATATACTCTTAAATGATTTTTTTTTTCTTTTTTCAAAATTGAAAGTAGTAATATATGTTAGAATTCAATTGAACCAAATAAATAATTTTAAATTATAAAAAAATGATTTAGAAGAGAAAAATTTCTTAAACACTCCTTCTCTTAAATTAATTCTTTTACTATATAGAATAGATTAATAATTCTTCTACATAACCAAAAGAAAATGTGATTTTCTCGAAGCTCAAGTTTTATATTTTTCTTAATTAATTAAATCAAATTGTTTCTAGAAGATACAAAAATTTACAAGTGATGATAACTTGGGCCACTAAAGAACCATTCCCCAACAAGGTTGACCGTTGATTATCATAAAAAAATATGTTGACCGTTGGATCAAAATGGTCGGCCACGGCAACGTCATGAACACCAAAAATACTGTAACCCAGTACGCCAATTCGGGGCATATTTGACTTACACGTGTCAGCTTGTAGTTGTTAAACTTTCCACATTTTATTCCTTTTTTCTTATATTTTAAAATAATTTCCATCCCTAACAGCAGAAAAAAAAGAAGAAAATTGCGATCACAGAGCAAAACAATAGATATAGAGAGAGAAAGATGCGATATAGAGGGAGAAAGTATTGGCTATAGTGGAGAGTCCAATCGGTTGAAGGGGGAGAGAGAGAGATTAATATGTTTTGAGGACTGTTTGATACATTTTTCATTATAATTTTTTCAAATTTACTGCTCTGAATATGATCTACGAGTATTTGACGGCGGTCGGAAATTTTATTGATCTTGCCTGAAAAGTGAACCGGTCCTCAGACACCGATTGATTTTCGATCGTTTATAGGGTTGAACTTGGAGCAAACATGGTGAATTCTATGGTGGAAAGGGCCACTAGCGACATGCTAATCGGGCCAGATTGGGCCATGAACATCGAGATCTGCGACATGTTAAATCGCGATCCTGGGTATTTTCTTTTCTATCCGAACATTTTTTTTCCATTTTAAGATTCACTTGTTCGTAATCTTGATCAATATGTTGATTATTAACTTTTTATCGAGAATAGAACTTTTCCTTCATATAGGATTGTAAATTCTATCTAACAGACTAGGTTAGTGCTAAATTGGAGCTTTAATTACTCTATTAACATCTTAATATATATATATATATATATATATATATATATATATATATATATATATATATATATATATATATATATATATATATATATATATTTGCGGAATTCTTTAGGATGGAGTGGAATTACTTACTGTTTTTGAGATTTGAATTGGAAAAAATGATTTTGGAACTTGGCATGGACGCTTATAGCCCATGGACGATAGATATGTATATATTTCATCTGTTTTTGTACAAAGTTGTGAAGGAACTTTGGAGCTATAAGAAGCCTTATCTTTTGGGAGAATTGTTTATTAAATGCTGGTTAGTTGAGGACATCTGGAGCTCGGAGGGGCATTTAGTATGTAGAGAAGGAATGCTTTCCAACTTGCTTCAAAATGCTATAGATGCTTCGTCATAGGGTGACAAGACTCTATATGTTGTATTCTTTTTTAGCATTGGGATAACGTAGGTCTAGTTGAGGATTTTGAGGCAAAATTTCCAAGCGTATGGACTTGCGGCATTTGTATTGTAGTGAGTTGGTGTTATGTTGCCAAGCTAGACAAACTTAACTTCAGAGATGCTGGTGGACATTGGCATATTCTATCACAATGTTTCGACTTAGTGCTTGGTTGTGGCTTATTGTCTATTGACATGGTTTCTTCTAAGGTTTTCTGTTGGTAGATTTGGATTGTCTCATTATGTAATCACTTAGTGTGTGGAAGTGACCTGTTGTAGGTTGTCCAATCATTAATATAAAAAAAGCATAAATTTCCTACAGGGTTTTTAAAATAAGTAGAAAGGAAGATAGGGAAAGAACTGGGAAGATTAGTTGATGATATAGAATAGAAAATTGAGAGAAAGAAATTGAAAAGGGGAATTTAGGAGAGTACATGGACAAGGTGTTCATATGCCTACCAATCCTATGAGAAGAATAAGAAGTAGAACCGAGGAAGGAATAAAAGGATAGATGCAAAGGGCCCAAGAATAAAGAAAAAGTTGTCGGGAAGAGAAATGGGGGAATGGACATCATTGTGATTCCCGTTATATATAATAATATTTGGAGGTACTCTTGTATATTTTCCTAATATTTGGGTTGTGCCCACATTTTGTTAATAAACGAAGAATTTTATTAGAGAAAAGAGTTTAGAACAAAATACAATGTTGAGAACACGATGTTCTCTAATAAGAGTAAAATATAAATCAAAAGAGAAGAATGGAAAACTAATGGAGAATTGCCTTCCAACTCTAAATTCAATAAAGGTAACCCTCTGAAACTACCCATAGCTTTAGTCCAAAATGAAGCCATAAACAAATTTTTTTCCCACACTAGCTCTGAAAGAAGATAGGATAATTGAAAATCTTGCACTCCGCTCCATCCAATGACTCCAAAGAATATCCATCACTGCACACTTCCAATGTACCTCTGTTTCCTTATTTTTCCCAAAGCCCTAAAAACTTAAAATACAACTACTTTTCTATTGTCAAAGGATAAACCCAAGTCTCACCAACCATCTTAAATAGATTAGTTTACTTATTAGTAGATGGGCTCGTTATTCTAGGGAAAAAATAGCTCTTATACCTATGATTGGAGCTTTCATTCGGAGTATTAGAATTAAAAAAATTGAAGAGGAAGTTAAAAACTTTCAATACTACTCCTACTAACCTTAGGGAGTGCTTTGAGTGATACAATTTTAAAAGAGGGGAGACATGTTATGGTTGTTACTCTCGATGCTAATGAGATTGTGGAGGAGTAAAGAGTCAAAAGGGATGAGTGTATTGTGTTGAAAATTGATTACAAGAAAACATCTAACCATGTGGATTGAAATGTTCTCAATTTTGTATTGGAAGCAAAGGGTTTTGTGGTGAGATGGAGTAAATGGATAAGGGGATGTTTAGAGTTGATGAATTTTTCGGTTATGTTGAATGCGAAACCTAGGGGAAAATTTAAAGCATATAGAGGGATTAGACAAGGAGATCTTTTATCGCTTTTTTTTTGTTCATGGATTGAGTAGGTTAATGCAAAGAGCGGAGAGGTGTAATTTGGTTGAGGGGTTTGTGTTTGGAAAGTTAGTTTCTATTTATAATTTGCAGATGATACTATTTTTATTCTTTTGGGGAAGAGTAAAAATTAAGAAATTTGAAAGTGGTGGTTCATGTAATTGGTATAATCTGGGAGTCAAAGTTAATATGGAGAAGAGCATTATTTTAGCCATAAATTCTAGGCAATAGAAGATGGAAAGGTTGACTTTGGAGTTGGGGTGCTCTAGGTCTTCCGGTAGGAGTTAATCCTACGTCTAGGACTTTTTGGGAGCTTGTTATTGAGAAAGTGGGGGGAGGGGGAGATTAGATGGTGGAAGAAAACCTTTAGGTGGGGAAGGGAAGATTAATGTGATTCGGTTTGTTTTGTCTAGTATTCTGATCTATTTTATGTGCGTTTTTAAAATACCTTGTATGGTGACAAGAAAATTAGAAGGGTTAAAGAGGGATTTCTTATGGGAAGGAATGAATGAGAGAAGGAAGGACCACTTGATTTGTTAGGAGATTGTGACTAAGACAATAGATAAGTGAGGTAATGTAGCTTTGGTGGAAAAATGGCTCTAGAGATTTCCTCTGAAGCAAGATTCATTGTGACATTCTGTTATTAGAAGCAAGTATGTGTTACAAGCTAATAGGGCTGAAAGTGGTATTTTTTAGAGATTGCGGAAGTTCATTTCTCAAGGGTTACCTTGGTTTTCTCACAGAGTCAAGTTCATAGTGGGAGATAAAATAAGAGTGCATTTTTGGGAGGATATTTGGGTTGGAGAGTTTTCTTTTTTCACTTTATTTCTACGTCTCTATCGTATCTCTTGTTATCATGGTTATTGGATCGCATCTATGGCTCAATCTTATTCTTATATGACTTCTTGAGATTTTGGATATCATAGGAATCTTAATGATAGGAAATAGTCAGAGTTTTTAGTTCTTCTTCCTATGCTTAATAATGTTACCTTGACCGAAAATTTGGTAGATTGGAGGTGTTGGATTGGTGATCCAACATGAATCTTTCATGTAGATCTTTCTTTGAGTCTCTAATTGGTGAAACTTTAGCTCTATTTTTCTAACCATCATTGAAGATGTGTAAGGCTAAAGTGTCTTTAAAGGTACAAATGTGTGCATGGATAATTGCTCATTATATGATCAATACCAATGATGTCATTAAAGGAGGAGATTCAATAATTATCTCCTACCATATGGTGTGTTATGTGTAGATGTGATAGTGAGAATGTGGACCATCTATTTTTACATTGTCCTTTGGCGTGATCAGTATGAAATAAGTTATTTAATGTTGTGGGAATGAGTTGGGTAGCACCAAGGATCATGTTATCTTTGCTATGTTTGGATGATATGGATTTTGGTGGAGGTAGAAAAGGAATGATCCTTTGGCATTGTGCTTTCTTGCTATTGTGTGGGTTATTTGGACAGAAAGTAACACAAGAATTTTTTAGGATAAATGCGAGGAGTTTGAAGGATTATAGGATATTTTGTATTTTTTGTGGACCTTTGACTAAAGAGTTTGATGGTATTCCTCTCTTTTGTATTACTGCTAGTTGGAAAACATCATGTGGATTATAACTTGCTTTTCATTATTATATTTTGTTAATCGGTCATGGTGATGGACATCTCGTCCACATTTGATTTGGTTATCTCCTTTGCGTCGCTTGGATTTTATCAATAAAATCTTGTTTCTTTCGAAAAAAGAATAAGTGAAAGAGGCACTAAGATGAAAGAGACAAAGTGATAGGAATCAAATTGTATTTTGTTATAGTAGGCACAGACATAGGGATTATGAGTCATTTGCCATTTTACTTTTTGGGACTTAGTTATTATTTTGACTATTTATTTGCTTTAGGATTTGTACTCCCCATATATATATATACACACATCAATTTGGTATCAGAGCCTAACTTCAATCCATCAGTCACTCCGTAAATAAATTCAGTCATTTTTGTCACCCAATCAAAAACCTAGATTTGTAGCTGCCGCTGTTCATCATCTACCGCAGTCCATCGCGAGGAGGAGGGTTGGTCTATCTTGGTGAAAATCTTATTCCATCTTCCTGTGGGCAATCGTCGTTATTGGTGGAAGTTGCCGGAGTTTGGGTCACCGTTCAATCTTGCTGCAATGTTGTCATTGCTACATCGTCTCCTGTGGAATGAGCTGCTAGGGTTACGGTGTAATCCTTTAAGCTTCGTGAAGAAGGAAACCTTCAGGTGGGTTTTAAGTTGGAGCAACTCAAGCCAGATCCATTTTCTTTTGACCCATCTTCTTAAAAAAAAAACCAATAAGTTAACAAGTTTGTATCGAAATTTTTAGAAATTATAGATCTTCCCCCTAGTTCTAGAAAATTGCATCCAGTTAGAGTCGTATATGTTACCAGGTACGAGTTCTCTTTGTTAAGAGTTGGTGACTAGTATTTATATTTATTGGTAAGTCAAAAAAAAAAAAAAACCATTCTTACCCAAACTTTCTTTGTTTGTTTTCCCCACACACTTCATTCGTAACTTAGCTTGTCTAATTCCTTATTAAATCCATTATTGTTTGTCTCACGTTTATTTGAGTCTCTTCACAATATGCTTGTTCTTGTGTGTGGTCATTTACATTGATTTATAGTTTTTATTACTTGGTTTAATTTTTAATATGATCGGCATTCCACATTGAGCCCAAATTCTACATCACACTCATAATGACCCTTCGTGAGCTTTTAGAGTCCCATTATGCATTGCAGTGTTTTGAAAAGCTCGCCTAGGCGAGAGGCGAGGCGAGCTTATCTCGCCTGGAGGACCCCAGGCGAAGCAAACGTGAGAGAAGCGAGAAAAAAACAAGAAAAAACGAAAAAGCGAAGAAGCGAAAAAAGCGAAAAAGCGAAAAAGCGATTCTGCTTCACTTTTTTTTTTTTTTTTTTCTGATTACAGGTTAGTAGTCTCTTTTATTTTTTAATCACTAATAACTTTTTTTTTAGACTATTGCTGGTCTATTTTTTTTTAGACTATTGCTGGTCTATTTTTTTTTAGACTATTGCTGGTCTATTTTTTTTTTTTCTAATAAACAATGTTTCGAACAAAACACATTCATTTTTTTTCCTTGTGTTGCTGAATTCATTTAGAATATTTGTGGGATGTGGGAGTCAGGCGACTACACTGCATGACAATTATGAAAAAAAAATGAAGCAGGAGTATCAGAAATGGGGGTAAATAATAAATTCTTCTACAAAGAAGTGTCTCTGATATGTCCTGGTTATACTTTTTCCTTTTCTTATATATATACAAATGGTACCAAAAAGTGGTCTATGCTTATACCATGTTTAATTATTTTAGTACATGTGAAATGTGCCTCTGTTCTGCTTTTTTTTATTCAGTATATAATTACATATGAAATTGTTTACAATTGATTCTGCTCCTGTCATGATCATTGTGCTTCTTTTTTTTTTAGCTCATTCTGTTTTTATTTTTTTTTGTTGATTCTGTTGCTGCTTCGATTTTGCTGTCCTGTGTTACTTTTGTTTTTTTTAATTGTCATTCTGCTTCTTTTTTTTTTGTTGCTAATTCTGCTGTTGTCCTGATTCTGCTTCTTTTGTTGTCCTACCCTGTCAATATAAAAATGTATACAATTGTTAGTATTTGTTTGAATTTAAATGTTTAAGTTATGATTGTTATTAAGATTTGAGATATTATTAGTGTTTTTTTTAATTTAAATGTTTATGGTTTTACTTGCATTTAAATATTTAGTATATATAAAATTAGAACTTAGATTGTTTAGAAGTAATTAAACTAAAATATATATTTTTTTTAACTGTTTGCTTTGCTTCGGTAAAGCGTCGCTTCGCTCGCTTCTCGCCTAGGCGTTAGGAGCCTTGGTCGCTTCGGTTCGCTTTACGCCTTAAATAACACTGATGCATTGGAACAAAAATTTGAGACCCTCACCATTGATATGACTGATACTAAACATTCAGTCGACTTATTACATGAGGAAGTTGAAGGAATGGGGTAACAACAATCTCAATTTACCACTCAACTAGCCCAATTGACTAAGTTTATTGAGAAACGTCTGATAGAGTATGACTAGGGTGAGTCACTAGTTTTGCCTAAGTTCAGAAAGGCACACCATGTTTGGCACCTGCCTATCTCGATAGATCTTGCTGACTCATGTCAAAGGTGTCTTACCCACTCCGCATGTAGTTCAAGAGAATCGAGTTCAGTGTCCAGATAGGAGGCCTCCTTCTAATGTCTTTTTTCGGGCGAAACGTAGGTCGTAAGAATTTTCAAAAGGATGATGCTGAAGTAGTCATGTTTTACTATTCAACAGACGGTGATATGGAGGTTTATCTTGAGCCCTTACAACCATGTGTCAGACACCACAAGCACCCCCCTTCACATTACCATCATGGTCGACATAGGCATGTCCATGAAGAGTCTAGGGATATCACACTGAGAGTTAAAGTGGATGCTCCTAGTTTTTATGATAAGTTAGATTCTGTTGTTTTCTTAGATTGGTTGGAAGAAATGGATGACTATTTTGATTGGTATGACATGTCTAATGATCATCGGGTTCGTTTGTCAAAATAATGCTTCATTGGTTCAACAAAGAGATATTGGCAGAGAGTCCAAAGAGAATAAGAGCGCTTAGGACAACCCTTACTTTGTGGGCTAAGATGAAACATAGATTAAAACCCTAGTTACTATAAGCGTCAACTCTTGGACAAGTGGATAAACTTGCACCAATTGATCTCGAGTGTGACTAATTACTTAGCTTGATTTGAAGAGTTCTTTATGAGATGTGGCATAAAAGAAGAGTCTTGGGTAACAGTTACAAAAATTCATTAATGGCTCAAGACTTGAGATTAAGAGAGATTAACTTACACTCTACTGAAATGATTGAGGAAGCATATTATTAGGCCTTAGAGATTGAAATATACCTTAAGCCACATCTTCAATGGCGTATGCCTTCTCAAACCGAAGAGTTTCAACCATTGAGGTTAGTCATATCATATCCCGAGGTAGCACTTGCCTCAACTCGAGACGTAATGCCACTAGGGGTCGAGACTATACACTCACGGGTTCTCGCGAAGATAGTTTTTCCATAGAGTATTATTGTTGTCATGGCAAGGGTCATATTGCTTCACAGTGCCAAGCGCACCTTGACCATTGATCAGGGGTTAGGGAATTCACTTGAATGAGAGGATGTTGACCAAGAAGTTGATCCTTTAAATGAGAAATTCCTGGAGTGACTAGATGAAGATGAGGAAGAATGACAACACCTGTGTTAGTGTCATGAGATGCATTTTATCCACCTTTACAAGCATAGAGCATGGAAACACACCGACATTTTTCATACTCTAGTCCGATGTGGGGATCAAGTTTGTAAGGTCGTCATTAATGAAGGAAGTTCATTGAATGTCATCTTTAAGTTGGCGATAGCTCAATTGCAGCTTTAGCTAGAGTCACACCTACAACTTTACAAGGTTGCATGAGTTGACAAGCCTTCCTTATCAGTCTCATAGAGACATTTGGTCTCTATTTAGATGGGTGACCACTCTGATCATATATGGTGTGATGTCTTATTCATGGATTTCGCTCATGTCTTGTTAGGTCACCTATGATTTTTTGATCTAGATATGACAAACTATGGTTGGGAAAATACCTATCTTTGTAACAAACAACCCACAAGAAAGATCTTCACATCTTGATACATAAGGAGTTTGAAAAAGAGAGAAGAAAGACTAGCATAGTGGTAGTTTTAGTTGTCAAATAAGTTTTCCAAAATCCTTTGGAATCTAAGGACGATCTTTTGCCTGAGGTTGATAGTTTATTGAGAGAGTTCCACGATGTGATCCCTCATGAGGAACTATTTGATGAGTTGCCACCTATGAGAGATGTTCAACATGCCATTGACTTAGTTCTAGGGTCCCAGCTACCTAATATTTCCCATTATTGTATGAATCTAACTGAGCGTGCTGAACTATAAAAGCAAGTAGATGGATTTTTGCAAAAGGGTTCTATTCGTCATAGTCTTAGTCCATGTGTTATCTTTGCTTTGTTGACCCCTAAGAAAGATGACTCTTGGAGCATGTGCGTTGATAGTCGTGCCATTAACATAATTATAGTCAATTATCGGTTTCCTATACCGAGACTTGAGGATATGTTTGACCTTTTGGCTGGTGCACTTTGGTTCTCCAAAATTAATTTGCGCAGTGGTTATCATCAAATCTGAATTAGACTAGGAGATGAATGAAAAGCTGCCTTTAAATAGCGAGACACGACATATGATAAAGAGTTCTACGCTGTTGTGCAAACTTTCCATCATTGGAGGTAATATCTATTGCCATATGAGTTTGTGTTGTATTTTGTTCATCAGTTGTTGAAGGACCTCTACTCTCAAAGAAAGTTGAGTGCTAGGCATGTTAGGTGGGTTGAGTTCTTTCAGGAGTATAGTTTTGTTCTTCATTATCGAGCGGGCATAAAAAAAAGCCCACATATGCTCTTTGTCGTGTAGTTGCTGTTTTACAATCTATAAGTGTCTATGCGATCGGATTTGATAGGATTAGAGATGAATATGCCTCTTGTCCTGACTTTGGTATCATTTGTTAGGATGTTTAGGCTAGGAACCTTCATGAGCACATTGATTTCCTCCTTAGAGATGGTTACTTGTTTCGAGGGTGGTGACTATGTATTCCTCGTACTACACTTAGGGATTTCTTGATTTGGGAATTATTCGTGAGAGGATTGACAGGACACTTTGGTAGGGGTAAGACCTTTACACTTGTTGAGGGTATGTTTTATTGGCCCATTTTTGAGGTGTGACATTATTCCACAAAAAAAAAACGTTATTCCACACACACTATAGAGACTTTATTATGGATTTTGTCTTCAGATTGCCTAAAATGGCCCGTATTCGTGATTTTATTCTAGTTGTCGTGGATCGATTTTCTAAGATTACCCATTTCATTCTTTGCACTAAGCCTACTGATGCTTCACATGTAGCAAAGTTATTCTTTAGAGAGGTTGTTTGACTACATAGGTTACCTATTTCTATTGTGTTTGATAGGGATGTCAAGTTTGTGAGTTATTTTTAGAAGACACTTTTGGAAGCTATTTGGGACTAGTCTTAAGTTTTTCTCTGCCTTTCATCTCCAAACTGAGGTTTTTATCATAATTTAGGAGATTTGCTTAGGTGTCTAGTGGGTGGGAAGATGAGAAATTGGGATTTGTTGTTGTTGCCCATTGAAAAATTTTCCTATAACAGCTCCATGAAGAGGTCGACTAGTAAATCCCCTTTTGAGATTGTTTATGGCTATTCCCCCAGATAGTCTATTGACTTACTACCTTTACCTCTTGATTTCCGCCTTTTAACTTTGCTTAAGCTTTTGTCGAGCATATTCGTGACTTGTATATCGACATAAGATAAAAATATACATTAAGTAATGACAATTGTAAATTGGCTGTTGATGTTCACCGTAAGAATAAATAATTTATTGTGGGAGATTATGTCATGGTTCGTGTGCATCCTGAACGTTACCCAAAATATTCCTTCAAAAAGTTATATGCTCAAGCCACTGGATCTTTTTGTATTCTTCGTAAATTTGGACCTAATGCATATTACCTTGACTTATCTTCGAATATGAGTATTAGTCCTGTTTTCAATGTGGAGTGCTTGTTTCCTTATGATGGTACTTTGAGCCTCTCATGTTGCCAGCAAGTGTTCTAATAGGTGGCGTCGCTTCATCGTCACCATCACCTGCGGTTCTAGTTCTTCCACCTTTTCCACCACAGCTAAATGACCAGATTGCAGATGTGCTTGAGGATCAAATTGTTAGCTCCTCAAATGGAGGGTATCGTCGTTATCTTATTCGGTGGAGAGACTCATATGGTGGAGAGATTGTCTTGAGACTGATGCTTCATAGAAAACTCTGATCTTCTAGAGCATTATCACCATCGTATTTCTCCGAAGTCTAGGTCTTTTCAGTCGGGGGGGAAATGATAGGAATCGGATTGTATTTCGTTATAGTAGGTGTATGCGTAGAGATTAGGAGTTATTTGTCATTTTATTTCTTGGGATTTAGTTGTCACTTTGATTATTTATTTGCTTTAGGGTTTGTATGTCCCATATATATATATATGAGATATAGTATTTATTTTTGGTAGACTTGATTATTATTGAATATTGATATTGCGTCCTTCTCAAATTCTTTCTCTTTTCTCATCCTCCTCTTCTTCTTTTCTTATTTCATTCTTAATTCTTTCCCATCCTAATCTACATCACAAAGATAGGTAAAAAAAGAAGTGGACAAAGAAGGTATAGGAGAATTAGAGATGGAGGATGAAAGACAAATTTTGGAGCCTTCTCTTCATTAAAAGAAGAATGCGGGGTAAGACTACGCTCATATGACTCTTCTTACACTCCTTAGTGGTGGGAGCCTCATGCGTGGGCTGCCCTTTATGTAGAATGGTAGAAATATGAGGGGTGTGCAAAAGAACACCCACATAGAAAGAGAGAGAAACTAGAGGTCAATATCAGCGCTCTTTTTTATTTTTTTTACATCAATTTTTTCTTAAGGTGGCTAATCGTTTTGACATCCATGCTGCATCATTGTAGGTATAGGAAAATTTTAGTATGCAGTGTAACATCCTTATTAAATAACTATCTACTCCAAAAGTTTAAGCTGGTAGAGAGAGTATAATTTAAGTATTTATATTTTAACACCTCCCTCACGATCAAGCGATTTTGGGTCTAGCACGTGAAATTTTTTTTAACAATTAGGGTGGCGGCGAAATTTGAACACTGGGCTTACTACTCTAATACCATATTTAACAACAATCTACTCAAAAAGTTTAAGTTATTAGAGAGGGTGTAACTTAAGTATTTATATTTCAACAATCCCAAAGCATACCTTGCATATGGTATCAATAGCAGCATATAATTGTATTCTTGAGCTTTTAAAATTTAAAAAGCTATTTCTTAAAAAATTCTTGTTAATTCAGACTTGTTTCTTTTGCTTTTAGGCTATGTTTTATTTGTATTTTAGTATTTTTTGATTTGATCCTGTTTTTTTGGATCTGTAAGTTTTACATATTTTTATTCATTTTGTTGTTTGACCAGGCAATCAAAGGACGTTGTTAAAGGCATAAAAAAGCGTCTTGGAAGTAAGAACTCAAAAGTCCAACTTCTTGCCTTAACAGTAAGCTCCAGTAAAAATATAAGTTTCTTTTGATTATCACCAATTTGGTTATTTTTTATATAGCTTTTTGCTGCTATTCCCTCGTGTGCCGTGCACTTTGCCTTTTTAAGTTTTATTTGCGTTTTCTAAATCAAATGTCAGTTATTCATTAGTCTTTTTTGTTGTCTGTGCTGTGAGTTTCTTGTCCACCATCTTCTATGTAATTGATGATTAGGATTACTTGATGCATTGCTGTATTGCTTTTATTTTGTTGACTTGGTCAAATATTAAGATAGTTTGGCAGTGGATGCATCTTGTTATGGTTAGTTAAAGACATTTTTGTGGCAACTGTAGCTTTTCCTTTTTACCCAACAATGCATGCACTTGTGTATCTGGCTATTGACACTGGCTCTTTATTTGGTTCTTCAGATGGACAGGGTACAATGAATTAAAATTGTGTCACTTACTGATTGAACTTTTTTGTACCTTTTTTTAAATAAATATAAATGCAAATCAGTAGAAATTACAGTCATAATTTATTGTTAGAGGTCTAGAAGTCAATTTCTAGTGGAAGCTAAGCTAAAGTTTATGGCCATGCATTTTGTGTTTGAGGTCAACTGCCAACAAACAAAGTTCGAACCTGGCCGGAGGGGTTTTGTTTGGAATCAGCTCAGTCATCATGTGGGTAGTCTGACATGCAGCTTGAACTTGTCTGGGCAATTTGACAAATGGCAATCAAGGTGATTCTTTGTCAAGAATTTGGAAATAAACAATCAGAGAATTTTTCGGCTTGTGGAAGTTGAAGGACATAACTGTTTTTTTGGGGAGGAATACCAAATGGAATGATCAAATAATCTGTCATGCTGTCCTTTCTTGAAGTTTTCCTTTCTTGAAGTTTACTGGCACAAGTGTAGGGCTTACAACATTACCAGACTTGCTGAAGCACCATTATAACCTTGTACACAGTGCACAAGGTTCTCGCTTGTAGTGCAGTTTGGAGGGGTTAATGGTAGGCAGCCTTAATGTAAGGCTCTAGTTTTCTGGAAACTTTTTTCGGTAAAATGTTGACAATCAACATCCAATTAAATATTTTAGAGTGCTAATTACCTTTAAAAAAATTTATATATTTTTAATTTAATCTCCAAATATATAAATCTTCTAATTTCAATATTACAGAAGCTATATTGATAGATTCTTCAAATCATAGTTATCAAAATCGTATGATTTGCGATTCGGTTCGATACAAATACAAAACGATTCGTATTTTATATGAGAATGTTTTAGAGTTGAATCGCACCTGAATCGTACGATTCAAAATTTTTTTTAAAACCCAAATTTTTGACAAAACGACGTTGTTTTGTCCGCTAACAAAATAAAACAATTTCGTTTTGTTTGCAAAGGAATCCACGCCCTAATAAAAGCTCAAACTCTTTGCTTGTCTGACATCGTCTAAAGATCGTTTTGCGTTGACTAAAGTTAAAGGTCACGGCAAACACTTTCGCATCATTGATTGATTTATGCTCTCAATTCTTTTATGGGTAGTTTGTTAGGTTATAATTTTTTATTTCAAAATGTTGGCCTGCATATTTTCTCCCGATCAATTTTCTTGTTTGTTATTTTTCCATTCATGTTTGTAACCTAATCTATACTGAGTGTCATTATTTTGGATCTTGAATAACCATGATTCTGTAATGAATTTTTTTTTTCAAGTTGTTGAATTTAAAAATGATTAAGTAAAAGATGAAAATGAAGCAAAAGATGAGCGTCTTTCTATTTAGACAACGTGATTATGTCAATTGATTATTTTTAGAATGTAATAATGTTCAATATTCAATATCTTGTCTATTTTAAATATGTAATATTATTTTTTATTTTTGTTCAAATTTTGTGTCGAATCTTAAAATTCACGATTCGATCCGATCCTCAAATTTAAAATTACGATTTACGATACGAATTGCGATTTGACAGCTATGCTTCAAATATTCCCACATCGATCATTTCTCACAAATCAATCTAAAAAATAAATAAAGTAAAAAAGGATACAATACAATATAAAATAATATGTTTAGAATAATAACGTATCAAATCAAACTGGTAATTAAACTAATTGCCAACACAAGTCAAATATAAAACCATTATCAAATCACATCACATGCCATACGAGACTTGGGCAAAAGACCTGACACTACACAAACCACCCCAGTTCAACTTGATTTCACGGGTCTCTTAGGCTAGTAGGTGAGTTGTCTGAAACGAAGTTCAAGTAAAAAAAGTGAGTGCTTCAAGATTAAGTGCAAGGCAATGAAGTAAACGATTTTGATTTTTTTTGGCTTTGTTGATATGTTTTAGACCATTAGATTTGCTCAATTGGATAAAAAAATTGATGTGCCTTAACACAACATATTGCAACTTCATGTATACATATATATATATGTTAACCCAAAAAATTCATTCTTTAATCTCGATAGATCAAATAACGTGGTTGCAGAGAGGGTGAATCATAACCTAACTAAATGTTAGTTGCTTGACTTGTGTGTTTTCAAATGTTAGGAATTGAGATATTATTGGTGTTTTTTTGAATTTAAATGTGTTTGTCTTTTTTTGGATTTAAATGTTTATGCTTTTGGTTGTATTTGATTATTCGGTATTTGAGAAGTTGGAATTTGAATATTTAGGAGTAATTAAACTAAAATATTTGTTTGGTTCTTATATTGTTCGCCTCGTTTAAGGGAAGCTTTCACTTTTGACTCTTGCCTAGGCCTCAGGTTACTTGAATGGTTCTGTTTTTTTTATGCCTTAAATAACTTTGTACCACGATCTAGTTCCCTATTCACATAATCCATGATCGACGCTCTAAACATAGTCAAAGAAATTCAATTGAAATTTCGAAGTCAAGGGCTCAATTGAAATGAATACAAATTGGGAATAATAAAGATGTTAAAGTTCTTAGTTTTTATATTGGATATAAGTTAATTAGTCTAGGGTAATATTGTAATTACCTTCACATTGTTCGGTTAAAAGTAGAGAGTGTAGGACAACTTAGTCATACACTGATTATTCTCTCATTACTTCTCTCGCTTTCAGTTCATCTCTTCTAATCCTAATTCTAATCCTAATATTATAATTATTATTTCAACTTTGGTATCAGAGCAATTAATCCTACACAAATAACAAATCAAATAATGCTGCTAAAGACCAAAGGAAGAATAGGTGAACACGTTCAGCCGCTGACATCAGCAATTAGGCAATGATGTTATGCTAACATCAGCATCTTTCGGTGACCAAATTTTGGATCCAAAGTCGACTGATGATGATGAGATTTATAGTGATTTTTGTTGAATTTTTTGAAGTCATCTGAGTAGTTTTTTGAAATTTTGAATATTTTTTTGCATTTTTTTGAGCTGATTTCTTCGATTTGCTAGTTCTTTGACATCCAACGGCTGACGATGCACTTTTTCCTCTCATAGAGGTGTGCGACTAAGGGTTGGGGGTCTTCTTGAAGGGAGCCATGGTTGTTTGGGGTGTGAGGGAGTGTTTTTGGGTGGATTAAAGTCTTGGGCAGTGGGTTTGGTGCTTCGACTGAGGCCTCCTATTCTTCGGCAGAGCTTACTGTGCTTTGGCAAAGGGTTGTTGGTGTTGGGTTTTTGATTGGTTCTTGTCCTCTGTGCTGGGTTCCACTTCGTGTGCTTTGGCATAGCCTTCTTGTGCTTCAGCAGAAGCTTCTTCTGCATTCTGTTTCACCATGAGCCTAGAATTTGTGGCTTGTGTTGTTGTTGGTTGTCCTTTGTGTTGGGTTCCACCATGGATACCCTTTGCGTGTTTTGCTTAGACTGGTTTTCATCTTTTTGTTTTTTTTTTGGGTTGTGGTTTTGCAGGTTTTTTTTGTGTTTATTGATACGTAATTTGTTTACAAGGAAGACTTCGGATGATAGTAAAATCATTTCTGTAGGTGACTAAGTTTGACAAATTATCTCAATAGATGATTAAGTTCAACAGATTACTTCTGTCAAATTAAATGAAAGCAATTATTACTCATGGTTTCATGCTATCAAGATTTTCCTTCGTGCCAAAAGGAAGGTCTAGTATTTGACCGAAAGTCCTCCTCCTGAGACCTCAACAAGGTCTGAAGGTTGGTGGAGTGAAAATTCTTTAGTGATAACCTCGTTGTGATTTAGCATGGAACCTTCAGTAGCTTCTAATGTTCAACTTCTTGATACGACCAAGAAAATATAGTACTCACTCGAGGAGATGTACTCCTAAAAACATAATGTGTCTTGGATTATGAATTGTTTGAGCGAATGTTTAATACCAAGCAAGTTAACAAATCACTTGCTGAACATTATGGTACTTTGAAAGGGGCATGACTCATGAGAGGAAATTCTATTTTTTTAGCCACCGAGTGCGGACCTAGAGATACAACGACAACAATGTGAAGAGTTTCAGGTTGCTTTACTTTTGTCCAATCTTAATTATGAATATAGGGTGTTTAAAGATCAGATTTTGGCTAGGGAAAGACTTTCAATTACTACTAATGCTTATTCACGTCTATAGAGAGTTTCTTTAACTCGTGAAACTCCTCTATCTTCTCAGGAGTCTGCTTTATTTTTCAGTAATAGTAGTCGTGGCAGTGGTCGTAATGGTGGTCGTTGCAATCGTTTTGAGTGGAAGTGTCCTTATTGTGGAGCTGCTGGCCATATTGACGATTGTTGTTGGGATAAACATGTAAGACCAGTCTATGCTAATCAGGTTTCTGATGACCCGACCCCTTCTGTATCTCAGTTGTCTACTGGTGGGCATGCTACATCTACGTCTGGTTCTCATGATGATCTCATTTCTTAGCTCAGTCAACTTATCCAACAGTTGTATTCCTTCTACCCAATAGCTGCTGGTTTAGGCGCTATAGATAATTTTGCAAACATAGCAGCTCAATTAGCTTCACTATATTGGATTATTGATTTTGGAGCTAGTGCACACATGTCTGATATTTCCTCCATGTTTTCTAATTTTCGTTCTTCTAACTCTCGTATTGTGTTAGCTATGGTTCTTTTAGACCAGTACGAGGGACCAATGATCTCCATGTTACTGAATCCATGTCATTAGCATTTGATTTATTTGTTCTTTAATTTTTTTTTAATCTGTTATCTGTAAGTTAGTTAACCAAGTCTTCAGAGTGTTCAGTGACCATTTCTCCATCTTTTTGTATTTTTCAAGATCTCCAAACAAATAAGGTGATTGGTTTGGGTCATGAGCATAATGAACTTTACTTCTTGGATTCCAGAGCAGTAGTGCTACCATGTATCTCCTCTGGTGGCATTTTCGATTGGTTCACCCATTACTATCAAAGCTTCATCAAGTTGTTCCTAATTAGAGTCCTTCTGTTATGTTAAAATCTGAGGCTTGTCAATTAGTCAATCATCATCGTAGTTCTTTTCCTACAACTAGTACGAGTCATCAGTTTAGTTTTTTTTTTTTTTGTTCACTCTAACATTTGCGGTCCTTTAAGAATAAAAAGTATTTCTGGATTTCATTATTTTTTGATCTTTATGGATGATTATTCTCGTATGACTTGGTTATTTCTTATGAAGGATCGTTCGGAATTACCTAAAATTTTTCGTACCTTCTACAATGAAATCCTTGTACAGATTGATACACGTATTAAGATATTTTGTTCTAATAATGCCTACAATTCTTTATGCATACATTTTGTGTTGATCATGGTATTATTCATTAAACAACATGTCCACATATATTCCAACAAAATAGTGTTGTCTGTTAAAAAAAAAAAAAAAACAAAATGGCGTTGTAGAATGCAAACATCGTTATTTATTTAGATGTTGCTCGTACCATCATGTTTAACATGCACGACCTAAACTTTATTGGGTAGATGTTCTCACTACAGTTTATCTTATTAGTCGGATGCATTCCCCGTCTTGAATAACAGATCTCCGATCTCCTTGCTCTATCCTGATACATCACCCTTTGGTCTCACTCCTCGCGTTTTTGGTTGTGTTGCCTTTGTCCACCTTTTTAGTTCGGGTTGGGATAAACCTTTCCCTTGCTCGCTTATGTGTATCTTTCTGGGTTACTCTCTTACTTAGAAAGGTTATTGCTATTATGACCCTATCTCTTATCAATGTTATGTCAGTGCCGATGTCACCTTATTTGAGTCATTTTCTTTTTTGTCTACTTCAGGAACTACTCTTTCTCCATATTTGATATCTACTAGTTAGGGGGAGCTCATGTTACCTTGTGTACTTGATCGTGTCTGTTATCCCTCTTTGCCTTTTGACCATCCATTGCAAGTTTACCGTCATTCTAGAGACCGACAAGTTGTTTCATATGCTCCAGGGCCCGGTCACCATCTGATTCTATCGAGGTCTTTTCTTTTGAGATGCCTACTGTGTCATCATCTTTTGATTTGCTTATTGCACTGTGAAAAGGTTCTCGTACTTATACTCAACATCCCATCTTTAATTTCGTCTCTTTGCATCGGCTCTTCTCATCCTTTCGTTTTGTATCAGTCTTGTTTTTTGTCTTTGTTCTATCTCTTTGAAACAAACATTAACATTTCCTGGATGGAAACTGTCTACGGATGAGGAAATTAAAAAAAAAAAGGATGAGGAAATTAAGACACTTCATGAAAATCATACTTCAGATCTTACTTCTTTTTCATCTAGGAAGCACCTTGTTAATAGTCACTAGGTTTACATTGTGAAATATCATCCTGATGGCTCTGTTGAGCGTTTAAAGGCACGATTGGTTGTTAAGGGTTACACTTAGACCTATGGTGTGGATTACTATGAGTCTTTGTCTCCTATTGCTCGTCTTAATTCTATTAGAGTTCTTATTTTTGGAGGAGATTTATATGATTCAACCCCCAGGTTATGTTGTTTCAAATCAGGAACAATTAGTGTGTTGTTTGAAGAAAATATTATACGACTTAAAACAGTCACCACATGTTTGGTTTGATAAATTTAGTATTGTGGTACTTCAGTTTGGGTTTCAACGCTCTACTTCAGATTATTCAGTTTTCATTCGTCGGGCTTTCGCAGGCATTATTGTTGTTATTGTATATGTCGATGACATCATTATTAGTGATAATGACTCGGATGTTATTACCAACTTAAGGCCTATTTGGGGAAGCAGTTTCATACCAAAGACTTAGGTTTTTTTCGGTACTTCCTAGGGTGATATAGATCGTAATAGCTTTGATACCAAATTGATGTAGATCATAATAGGAAAGAATTAGGAATGAGAAGAGAAGAAGGGGATGAGAAAAGAAGAAGGGGATGAGAACAAAAGAGAGAATTTAAGGAAGAAAGATTCAATATTAATAATCAATAATAATCAAAAGTTTTTCACAACAAATATGTATCCCCTACATATAAGGAGTTCACAAATCCTATATATATAAGGAGATCACAAACCTTAAAATAAATAAATAATCAAAATGACAACTAAACCCTTAAAAGTTAAAAGAAAATACTTAAAAGATAAATACTAAATTACTCTCATGATTAATCTAAAATATCTATCCAATTCCTACACGATCCCCATCATTCTCCTCTGGTTGAGAAAAATTCATCCAGAGAGTCTTTGAAGTAGAAATACCCTACGAGAGTAGAACGAAGATAACATAATGCTTCATGTAGAATGAAAGAATCATCAATATCTTTTCATCGATTAGAATAAATACAAGAATCTCCATCTGTAGTAATGTAAATCTGGTCACGTAACACATCATCCATTTGTCCCGAAATACGCGATAGAAGTGAAAAAATAAGAGTTGAAGCTAATGCTGAGGAAGAAGCAATTTCACTTGTAGAAACACTTGATAACAAAATAGGAGGCTCTAGAGTACCTCGATTAAGTATTACGTCCTCTAAATAAAAATCTGAACTAATACTAACATTCAATGAAAAATTAAACAAATAAGCATTAGATCTAAACTCGATAATAGAAAAATAATTCTCATTAGGTTTCAACAAAAAGTATTCAATGACACAAGATATCGATGACAAAGGAGTAACATTAATGCCTTGGTGCTGAAAATAATTAAGTACTAACTTAAGTGAAATTTTAATAGTAGGAATAAAATCAACTATTTCAGAGGGGAAAAACTTGAGAATAAAGTTAGATTGACTTGAAATATGAGACACAAAACAATCACCAAAAGATTCTGAAATAGGTAACTTAATGTGCTTGACATCTTTCATAAGCGTGGACTCGACAGACTTTTTAACAAGTTCCATTATAAGTGGTGACTCAACATTTGACTCTGACAAAGGCTCGAACTCATTTTTTTAGGTATTGACTTTTGTTGGTATGAAGGAGGTGAGCCCTAATCTGATAAAACTGGACAAGGGGATTGGTAGTCGACATGAGTAACATATTTTTTTGTATGTGAGTGTGTCATCCAAATCCAATACAGAAACAACATGGACATCATTCAAGTAATTATGATACTTATATGTGATAGAATTAAAATTATAAGATGTCCTATCAGCAATTTGTGATTGAGAACCCATCAAGTTATAGTTGGATTTCTTATGAAATCTCTCAACCTTTAGAGCATATTGATAGGCTGCTACTAATGTATTAAAAGTGTATTGCTTGACCTTCATACTAATTTTTTGTCTCAACTCAAAAATAAACTGATCAATTGTTCAAGGTTTTTCAACATTGTCATACAAGTACATGAAATAATCAAACCGGGTAAAGTAATCAGAGGCACTAGAAGAATGTTATTTAAGATTGAGCCATTAGTCATCACCTTGACCCATGTAGGAAGTAGGCAAATACTTCTCTTTCAATTTATATTTCATTTCAACCCATGTGATAGGTGATTCTCTTAAGGGGTTTAGGCTTGTTTGGATTGTTTGCCCATACTTCTTGGTGGAAACCCTTCAATATCAATTTAGCAAAACGGACGCAATGGGAATCCGACATGCCATGCCAATCAAAGTATTCTTCTAAATTAGCTAACCAATCCAAGAATTGATTGGGATTCGGAGTACCACAAAATGTAGAAGGATCTTTAATCGATTTGGCCATAAGTGCTGAATCTTTGTAGACATACATAGACTTGTGACGGTGATAACTCGACGAGAGACTCTTGAAACACGTGCATTAGAGGAACTCATGAGTGACTCTTGAAAGATAATGATGATATAAGAACAAATTCAAAAATGCAATTAATAGTTTTAAAAAAGCTTAAATAGAAGAAAATATGTTTTGGATCTTTTGTAAATTTTCTAATTTTTCAATGAATAAAAATATTAATCTCAAATTCTATGGGAGTATGCATATCATAATTAAAAGAAAATTTTGAAACTTTTTGGGATGATTCTACAATTTTATGGATCAGTTGGGGATATTTCTGCAATTCTAAAATTTCTGGGGGAAAGATTCTGTAATTTTTGCAACTTCTGGGGTGTATTTCTGTAATTCTGAAATTTTTGGAGAAAAATTCTGTAATTTTTGAAACTTCTGGTGGTGGTTCTGCAACTTTCGAAACTTTTTGAGTTGTTTCTTTAATTTCTGGAACAGTTAGGATGTTGCTGCAATTTTCTGAATCTGCTGGAGACAGTTTTGTTTTTTAAACTGATGAACAGTGTTTTATTAACAATGTACGGATGAACAGTGCACACGAACAATGCGTGAATAGTGCACGTAAACAGTGATTTCGGATACATAGTAAACAAATTTTTTTGTTTTTTTTTTTGTGATTTGTACGAATCAAAGTTGGGTTCTGATACCAAATTGATGTAGATCGTAATAGGGAAGAATTAAGGATGAGAAGTGAAGAAGAAGGGGATAAGAACAAAGAGAGAATTTGAGAAAGAAATATTCAATATCAATAATCAATAATAATTAAAATTCTACCACAACAAATATGTATCCCCTATATATATAAAGAGTTCACAAATCCTATATATATATAAGAAGATCACAAACTTTAAAAAAAGTAAATAATCAAAATGACAACTAAACCCTTAAAAGTTAAAAGAAAATACTAAATTACTCTCATGATTAATCTAAAATATTTATCTGATTCTTACACGATCCCCAGCATAGGGTTTGAGCTTGCTCGATCAAAGGAAGGTATCAATTTGTATCAGCGGAAGTATGTACTAGACTTACTATCTAAAACTAGGACTCTTGGTTCACGTCTAATTGATGAGCCTATGGACTTTACAGTTAAGTTAGATTGTGAGAGTAGTGAAGTGTTTGATGATATAGGGCATACGGAGGTTCACGTCCTGATATTACACGTTATTGGTGTGATTAGTTAGTTTATGAGTACTCCTCGTAGGCCTCATTGGGAGGTTGTATGTCATATACTTTGATATCTGAAATGAGCTCTTGGGAAAGGATTGTTATACCATCCATCATCATCTATAATTGTAGACGGTCTATTTCTGGTTATTGTACATTTGTTGGTGGTAATCTTGTTACTTGGCGCAACAAAAAGCAGAACGTGGTTGCACGTTCTAGTGCAAAGGCTGAGTATCGAGGTATGACACACACTTCTTGTGAGATGTTATGGGTCTATTCTTTACCTCGTGATATGGGACTTGATGTGTCTTCCCCTATGCAGATGCATTGTGACAACTAAGTAACTGTCTTCATCGCAAGTAATTCGGTATTTCATGAGCGTACCAAATACATTAAGGTAGATTATCATTTTATTAGAGATTTCTTAATGCGAAACGAGATCATCACTTGATATATTAAGTCTAGTGATCAACTGGGTGATATTCTTACCAAATCATTGATTCGGTCTACCTTCAATAGTTTATGTTTCAAACTGAATATTTTTTATCTTTGTGCTCCAGCTTGAGGGGGAGTGTTAAAGTTCTTAGTTTTTATATTAGACATAAGTTAATTGGTCTAGAGTAATATTCTAATTACCTTCATATTGTTTAGTTATAAATAGAGAGTGTAGGGCAACCTAGCCATACACTGATTATTCTCTCATTACTTCTCTCTCCTTCACTTCATCTCTTCTAATCCTAACCCTAATACTACAATTATTATTTCAACTAAAGAAATTACTTTTTGCAACGAGATTTAGGACATAGTATATTGTAAACTATTCTGTACCCCAAATTGTCAATCGATGCTTGCCTCAAGTTATCCCAAATTTCATTTAAATCGGATCACTGAGTCACCATTGATAAATTGTTAAACCTTCAAGGCTAAACATTTCATTCTTTTAATGTGAATTGCCACCTCCCTTTGATTCTTTTTTTTTTCCACCTCCCTTTTATTCAATTCTACACCTGGCTCACATTTCTTTGTGTTGCTTTAGTTTAGACACGTAACACATTCATCTATATAGAAACACAGCACATTACATTCACTTAGCAGTCACACTAGTCGTTAGGCGTGTGTCTTCTTTTCATTTATCTTTATCTTTTCACCCAAAGATATCATCCTCAAACACCTTCTCATGTGGACACTTATCCACTTATTATATGTGCGTATATATAATCACAAGATACTCATAAAAAACCTAACCATCTCAATTATGTCAACAAAAATCAAATTCTATCTTTTTTTAATAATTATAATTTGACCCGGTCAAATTTTGACTCAGATAGTTATAATTTATTAAACTACTCCCCTACCTTGACTATGGTTTTGGTCAACCCTCTATATTGGGCCTAAGGTCCACCCAACATAGCGTCCACGGTTCACCAGCACTGAGATAAAATATAATCGGGTTTCTTTTATGTCGATCAACGATCAAAATATTATTTTAAAATGGTCGAAACGGTCGAAATTTTTCCGTTTCTAAGGAGAATGAAATGAATTATTGATTAAATCAATATTCCAATGCTTTGATGTGTTTCGAGGTATTTCGGAATGTTGAGTTGTTTCGAAATGTTTATATATGTTTCCACTGATGTTGTATAATGTTTTGAGGTGTTTCAAGATCTTTAAAAATACTTAGACCAATATTTTGAAATGTTTTGAAAATAAATCCCTAAATTTTTTATCCACTTGTATTTTGTTTCCGAAACATTTCTATTTCTTAGGTGACTGAAACAGTGCATCAAAACGATATTTTGATCCTTGATGTCGACAATGTGAGATGTTCTAATTAATGATTCTTCTTTATTTTCTTATTTCTCATTTTCCATTTTTCAAACTTAAAAGGTTAAGAACCCACTAGCTGCTGCTCCATTACTGAAGGTTTTTGAGTCAATTGAAAAACTGAGTAGTCCAAATTCATTTTGTAAACTAGCAACTTATTTGTCAGAAAATTGATTTATTCTTTACCTTAGCTTCATAATGTGTCATTTTGGAAAAGGTGCTACATTCTCTTGTCATTCTCACAACGTTGTCTCCCAAAGGACTCAATTGCATTCATTTGGTCTGTTTCTTTTATTTTAGCTATTGGAGACTATTGTAAAGAACTGTGGGGACATCGTCCATATGCATGTAGCTGAGAAAGACGTGCTCCATGAGATGGTGAGGATAGTGAAGAAGAAGGTCGGCATACTACTCGAACATTTGGTTTCTCCATTTTGTCATGTTTTTTAATTTGTCTCTCGAGTTTGAAAACTGTTTCTCACTTTTCCTTTTACACAACTGTAGCCTGACTTTCATGTCAAAGAGAAGATATTGATTCTCATAGATACTTGGCAAGAAGCTTTTGGAGGACCAAGGGCAAGATATCCCCAATTCTTTGCGGCATACCAGGAGTTGTTGGTAAGTTGTGTATGGAGGATTTTATTGTATTGAATACCGAATTTGAGGGAGTGATTAAATAAAAAGTTGGATGCCCTAACAAAGCCATCATCGTATCTGTTGTTTCCCCAGTATGACTTTGTATTTTTGTGTTTCTGCTTTTTGTATGAGCTGTTCTGTTTACCATGTTATGTCTTTCTCTTCTCTTAATTTATCTGCTTCCTTGTTACAGCGTATTGGGGCAGTATTCCCTCAGAGATCAGAGAGCTCTGCACCAGTGTTTACACCACCACAAACAAATGCTCTGACGACTTACCCACAAAATCTGCGCAACCCAGAATCTCGAGATGAAGCAGCTGAGTCTTCTGCAGAGCCCGAGTTTCCAACCCTTAGGTAAATTGTCAAGCTTCTTTTTGCTTCAAGAGAATGATGAGGTCAAAAGTGGAATTGAGTAATAAAGCTTTTTTTGCTATTTTTTAACTGGTGGCTCAATCCTTTTTGTATTTGGACAATGCAAAACTACTATCAAATTTTCTTGAGCAATGTCAAAAGAATATGTCTAATCATGGCACCTTAGTGAATTTTCTTAGACCAATTCGAATTTGCCTATCCTCCGCAGTTATGCTGTCTAGATAATAGAAATAAACCTATTTAAAAGGAAGTGGGTCATGATGTAGCCCCCATGTGATAAAAAAATCTGTAAGTTTTGATGGTGGATGGACATGTTTAAAACAGATCACGGCTAGAACCTGCAGAAAATCTGGATATCAGCAAAGAAAGGCGAGAAATATAGATCCCGGCAAAGTAAAGCTGAAAGTTATTGATTTCCAGCAAAAACCTGCTCGACTTATGAGCTATAGTGTTCCAACTACCAACTAAACCTGAAGAGGAGAGAAACAAAGAAATTTCAACAATTTAAATTTTCTGAACAATCTTTAGCTCATTTATAGGATTCCAGTCATGTTATAGCCACATGAAATTCTTGGTGACCAAGTAAAACTGGGGCCACATTTGTCATGTGTGACAACTTCACATCAAATGGAGATAGTTAGTCTTGACTAAATACTTGGATCCTACACAAATTTCCAATAATTTCACCCATGACACTAGGATGCAAACAACCTTTACATTAGCTAAATGAAACAAAAGCAGTACACTTCTCTCTTTGTTCTTAGTTCCACCTGCGCATGGTTTCCACCGTAGCTGCACCTTGATCTGGTTCACATGAGGTCAGCATGCAAGAAATAAATCGTTGAGTAGGGACAAGAAAACTCTTCTATATGCAAAAGAATGCAAAGGATTTAGAGCCCAGACTATTTATACACCATCTTAAATGATCACAGAGGATCATATTTCCTCTGGTCGTTTAACTTCTTGGTGATATATGCAAAGAGAGAGTCGTGATGGGCATGGGATTTATTCAATTTGAATTTGCTGGAAGATAACCATCTTCTGTCATGCAGGATAAATAGTACAAATGCACCCATGTCCAACAAGGACTTCTAGCCTGCGCCTTCCTTTTGGGGTTGGCGGGAAATTCCTCTCAAGCTACAACTGATAGCAGATAGTAGCTGATAACCAACTTTCATTCTGTTGAATTGGATTATAATCAATTTGCTGTGTGTTGAACTGGATGATGACCAAACCTCACTTTGTTTTATGAATGATGACCAATTCAATTCTTGTCATCTTTAACCGTTGAAGCAGCTTGTTTTGCAGGCATCATTCTGCCTTATAGTGCCTTGGAAGTTTCGTATATTTCATTGGTTAGCTTATCAGAAACATTTTTTAAAAAGCATTTCACCGACAGGCACTGAGGGGGCACATTTCTTGAACACCCAACATTTACCCATCAGCGACTCAAGTGAGGCAAAGCATTTCCAAATATATATGTTTATGTTTGAATAGGCATCTGTACATGTTCACAGAGTGCCTAATCCTTTCCTTCCAAATTCACCCCCACAAGCAAGGTGTTCTTAGTCCTTTTCTCCTTGTGCTAATTATACTATCCCTCCAGTTATCCAAAGTTCCATCAATAACAGTTACATGTCTGAAAGGATACTCTTTTTGTGAAGCTCCTCTATCTAACTAAATAGGGACACAATTAGAGGATATATTCGGGGAGTACATTGGGCAACAACTGGTGGAAAATAGGGAGATCAGATATCGGTCCACTGTTGAACATGTAATCTTATTAGGGCATCAACTTCTGGATGACACTTATGGACTGTTACCCCATTAGTAGTTGACTTTGTGAGCATGTGCAATGTGTGCTCGTACCCCCAATAAACTCTTCTTAGGTAACTCATGGTCTTGGTCCTTTGTGCTTCATTCTATTGTTTCTTGTTATGTTATACTTTTTTGCTTTGAGCCTTGGACAAAATAGCTAATGTTGCATTTCCTGTTATGATGTGCACGGTGATATACAGCTTTCTGCCGTAGTGAATATCTAGCACATCTTTCTTCAGGTTTTATATTTCTACTAGAGGCTGACCATTTTCCATTTTCAATCACTTTGTTTTTGCCAGCTTGACAGAAATTCAAAATGCACGTGGTATTATGGATGTCCTTGCTGAAATGCTGAATGCATTGGATCCAGTGAACAAAGAGGTGCATTTCTTTATTTGAATTAAAATCTTGATGTAGTGAGGTACCTTGGTTAGGTAACAGTTTATAATCCATTCCAAATCTTTATTAATTTTTGAGGAACAGACTATTTTCTATGTTGGATACTAAATAACGCCAGTTCTGTGTATTTATTGTCATTTTGTTGAATATTCATTTAATTGCTGGGATAGAGGTATATGTATCTGTATGATATAGATACATATACCTCAATGAGTAATATTGATGTACATGGAATAAAGAAGAGGATCAGGGACTTTCTTGAGAGAAAAATCCATCGTCCTTGTAAACAAACTACATCTGTTCCTGTCTTGTAAATCAAATACTTGCGAGCAAATTTAGTTTTTGTTAGAAAGATAAATAGAATTTTTAGTCACTCTGTTACTTAGTTCCTTTGGAGTCTCCCAAGATTACCAATCAATCTGAGGATTGATGTAATTGGTAAGACATGGTCTCAAAATATGTGCAAAACTAGTAGTTTTCCGCCTAGAATTTCTTAGAATTCTATTCCCTTAGTTATTGGGTTGATAATTTGATAAACCGACTTATGCATAGTCTTTTCCCACACAAAATTTTGAGCATACTTCTCTTTACGACTGAGCATCCCTTTGCCTTGTTGGTTGGCAGGGTATTAGACAGGAGGTTATTGTTGACTTGGTAGAACAGTGCCGGAACTACAAGCAAAGAGTGGTACACCTTGTTAACTCGACTTCGTAAGGCCTTGTGTTACTTTTCCACTACCTACTATCCACCATTGTTTAATAACGTTGAATGCTTCTCTCGATATTATTTGTTACTTTCATTTTATTTTGCTGGATAAGAAATAATTTTTTTTTTTTTGCCAAAAATATAGAGCAATGAAGTGAGGCAAAGTGTTGGACTAGTCGTCCTTGTACCGAGAACTAGAAATGAAGGAATTGGGAAATTTCTAGACCTGAGCCTGACTATCAAGGTGGTGGCCTCGCAAGTGGCTAATGTATAAGTGCTAGTTTTGGGAAGGATATATGAGCAGTTAATTATACTAATCCAAGTATTCTTTACAGTGGTGATTAGATTTCAGATCTGTGGTGAACTGTTTGCTCCTAAAGGCGGAGTTAACTTGGCAATAGAGAATTTAATTGAGCATAAAAATTAAGGTTTTTAAAATCGGGATCCTACCTTGGATTGTTGTGGTGTGGTGTAAGCTCAGGATCGTAGGATTGGATCAAGGATTGTAAGAGCTGGATCACAATTTTAATAACCATGATAAAAATCATTTCTCAGACTGAAAATTGAAGATTAATGTGGAAGAAAGATTCGAGTTTGGGTGTGTGATATTTTCAGTTGTTTGCTCATTTGCATGAGAGCGAATAATAATGGAATGGATCGGTATTCAGTTAGAAGGGCAGTCCAATGTAAAGCAGCTTAGGCAGCCTCTTAGGGCCCCTATATTTTTAATTATTATTTATAAACATAATTGGACTGCCCATTTTTTTATATGATTGAGACATAATTTGAAAGCAAAAGTTTTTTCATTTTGTTTTTGCATACTTACAAAGGTGAGAACAATTTTTTTCGGAGGGAGACCTTTTTTTATTTTTAATCACATTCAAGACAGTTGCGATTGGTGGTTTCTCTTACTTGTTCAGGGATGAATCGTTGCTTTGTCAAGGACTTGCATTAAATGATGACTTGCAACGTTTACTAGCCAAGCATGAAGCAATTGCATCAGGAACTTATGTTAAGATGGAGAAACCCAAGCATGAACCTGTTCGAGCCCTGGTAGCTGTTGATGCACCTCTAATTGATACTGGAGGAGACAGCAAACAGTCTGACAGCGGGTAATTAAGTTCACTTGAATACACTCTATCTTTGCATCATATTAAGTCCTCAATAGGGGGTAATCGTGGATTTCTATTGAAATTGTCTGCTTAAATCTATTTAAGCCCTCAATTTGCATGTCATGGTGTGAATTTATGTTGACCATTTAAGTTTTATAATTCTACTTTGTCCAAGCCCTACTAAAAGCCATGATATGGAGTTTTGCGGTACAAAATCTCATGCAACAATTAGGAGTCCTTTTGCACTTGGAATTTCCATGTACCTGACCTCAAATGAACTTTTTTTTGGAGTTATGTAATGTTGTCAAGGGTTTTTCGAATACCTTTATTTAGGCACAAACCATATTTTGTCCGAAAAGCAACAGCATGTTCTTTTTTGTGAAAGTGATCTATATGTATGTTAGCCAATAACTAATATAAGTTTACTTGTGCAAATACATTCTGCTATGCATGCAATTAAGCTGGGAGGAAAAGAACAAACTTGGACAAAGGAAAAAACAGAAAGCAAAACTCAATACAAATGCTACTTTAAAAACCAAAAAGCGGCAAAGTGGATCAAAAAAGCATTACCATTTGGTATCTTTTGAGCAAGGAACTAAGTTTAGTTTCGAAACTGCCAACTTGATATTAACCAACAAAAGCATTCCTCATATTAACCATTTTTTCCTTCTCCAACTTGATATTATCTAATATAAATAGATGTTAAGACAATAGACATTTTCAATTATTCAATTATTATGCTTATCTATATTAACAAAGAGGTTTTAATTTATGTTTCAATCTCTTTCCACGTGTTTCCAAATATTTATCTGTTTCAATTGTGTTTTAGAAACATTTTCATTTCCGAGCTGATCGAAACTAAATAATGAAACACATTTTTGATCCACGCTTTTGAGAAGCAAGATTTTTTTGTATAGCCTTTTTGATTTAGCATGTGAGCAAATTTTGTATTAATTAGAAAGAGGTGTCCAAATGTGGGGTTTCACCTTAATTTTTATGCATGGTTAAAGTTGAGTTTAATATGTGAGTCGTGGATTTTTTTATTTTCTTTAAACGTGTTGTTTCCCATTGAGTGGCAATAGTGACGTGTCTTTCAAATTGTTTTGATTGGAATCTTCACGAGACGCAGAGTGTTCTTGATGATGTATTTTCTGGTTGTTCTGGCATGTTTTATTTTGAGTTTTATTTATTTATATAAAGATTCTTTTGGAGGCAGTTCTACTTCCAGTGTAGGTGCAGGGACACAGTTATCACTTCCTGCTCCTCCAGCAAGTAATGGTTTTTCAACAACTCCAGCAAAGGTCAACGTTAAAATGGACCTTTTGAGTGGAGATGACTTTAATTCACCTACAGCTGATAATTCTCTGGCTCTTGTTCCTGTGGGAGAACCTCAGCCAACCACTCCTGTGCCTCCGCAGAATGCTCTAGCTCTCTTGGACATGTTTTTTCAAATTGACAATACCCAATCAACCAATCCAGTAAGGCAAACACGTCCATTGTCACCACAAGTCCACCGGCAGCAGAACTTTCAGACTCCACAACCCTCATTATTAGATGGAAGTGCCCCAACTATGATGTATCCCCAACACGAGCAGTCTTTATATGCACAAGGCTCTCATCCTGCCTGGAATGGCCAGGTTACCCAGCAACAGCAGCCACCTTCGCCAGTCTATGGTGCATTGCTAACTAATTCTCTCTTCAATTTATCATTTCAGTGAAATACAATGCTAGGAAATCATTGACTACACCTCTGTTCTGACATATGACTGGCAGTCAACAAACTGTCTAGGTCCTCTCATCTTACTTGGAATGATTAGTCATTCATGTGAAAATGCTGGGATAACTATCTTATAATTTACATTAGACTTTGACCCAAAAGATTTGCAGTTATTTAGCTAGTTGTCATGGGTCTGCACCAAAAACGTAGTGAGGGATATGTGATATTCTTTGTGCCATAACTTAAAAATACATTTTCTTATGTTGACAGGTGCTCAAAGTAGTGGGTCTCTACCACCCCCACCCTGGGAAGCTCAGCTGCCAGACAATAACCAATTTGCAGGTCCTCAACAGCCTCAGCAAATGCAAGTTACACAGGTGGCTGTCTCTCAGTCCCAGCAATTGTCGACTGGCATGTATCCTCAGGGACCGCAACCTATTGGGAACGACCGGGTTGGGGGTATGTACATTCAACCTATTACAAGTGGCCATCTCTCTGCAGTCAATAACCAGGTTTTGCAGAGCAATCAGTTTGTTGGTGCATTTCCTCAACAAATTCAAGGTCAGTCAATAGGTATGGTTCCACAGCAAATGCAGCCAGGCCAGATGTCTTTTATGTATCCTCAACAAATGTATAGCCACCAAATAGGTGCAAGCTATGGCTATGGCTATGGCTATGGCTATGGCTATGGCCAGCAACAAAATGCTCAGTTCCTTGATCAGAGAATGTCTGGGCTATCAGTGAGGGATGATGGTGTCTTGAGGAATTTGGGCTACACGGTTTCTACTTCATCCTATGTGCCATCCGGAAAGCCCTCAAAGCCAGAGGACAAGCTGTTTGGAGACCTTGTTGACATCTCAAAATTTAAGCCGGCAAAAACTACTCCTGGCAGAGCTGGGAGCATGTGAAAGACCGGTTTTCGTTTTTTTTTTTTTTTTGGTTTACTAACTTGCTTGTTCCATTTTTTATACATGAATTTCTTCACTTTTGGGTCTTCCGAGTTGCTTTTTTTTTTTGGGCATTGAAACTTATGAATATATGTACAGTCCTAGTAGAAGAAAACCAAAAAAAGAAAAAAAAAATCTAAAGAAGATGGTTTTTTCTTAATAGGGTGTATTCTATTGGATTTTGACTTTTACATTGATGGGAGAAATACTGGAAGGGGTGTATATTGATGGTTTTGTGTTTTAATATTATGTCTCTCCGGCAGGATCAACAATGAGAATACCCCAGCAAGTGCAGCCTCGAATACTAGCATGATGATCAGAACTGAAGGAACTGAACTAGTGCCAATTCCTCGTCCAGAAGCAACTAGCTTTGTTATGTGTGCGTACAGAATCTTGCACAATATAAACACGAGAACAGATCTCTTTCGTGGTGAACTCGAGTCAGTCAATCGAATGGTCAATCTTGCTGCTTGGAACAGACTGTGAGGTCCGGTGGTGGCTTGGAACGGTAATGAGTGACTTTCGTGGATCAACGGAGCGGTCCAGTAAGACTGAGGGAGGTTCCTGAAATAGAGAAAAATGAGTTAGGAGGGCGCCAGAGTGTTTTTCGGCGTATCCCCTCCGACGATCAAATCAGTTCTTTGAGAGAGGGGAAGGAGAAAATACTGTATATTTCTTTGAGAAAAAGTCTGTTGCATATCGTCTTGCCTTTTATGAGGAGTACTTATACCTCAAAAACTCATGATTGTTGTCAGTGTGGTCAGTAGGTGATCATTAGATACGGGCAACGTGCGCACTGATTCCTATGAGGAATGTCTTCTCTTTTAACTGTTCGGGACTCCGAGCAACCAACGCTTCGTCATCGGCCTGCTGAATGTTTAATGAGCTTCTCTCGGCAAAGATGTAATAAATGCTCAGTCATATGAACATTTATTACCTTTCACTTCCGAGCTTTCCTGCATTAAATGATATCTCATCAAGGGAATGGTACACTAAATGCTTGCTTTCCCAAGTCGTGTGTCAGCAAGGGCATCTCGGTCTTTTTGTCTTTGATTTGACACAATATGTCACGCGCCCATTTCCCATTGGTTGTGTCTTCTGCCTTTTCGTGTCTTCTGACACTAATTGTGTAAGACGAGATTATGATGGCTAACTTAACCTAGTCTAGGCTAGTGACCTGTATATCAATAGTCTCTGCAAGAGTAAAAAACGCCAACCTGGACGGGTACATCTCGGTACCGAGGGAGTGGTACCTATAGGGACCGATGTACCCCATATCCGACCGAGAGATACGTTTCGGTACGTAACGTACTGGGTGTCATTGATCCCTATAAATAGTACCTCGGGGGGGAAGAGAGACTTGTGAACCGACGAGTACGTGTCGTGATCACAGTAACAAGAATATACTGATGTCGAGGACACGTGTCTTCATCTTGGAGTATTTGGAAATGTCCTATCAACTGTCCCCCAACCTTCGATCTCCTGACACTGAGGACACGCATCGTAAGGAGACGAAGGGTTCTGCAACTACCCCAACTACTTCATCATTGCCTCTAACCGCTTTCCCCTGCTTAGGAGGTCGTATTCATTAAATGCGCCTCTTTGTGCTTCGTGCCCAAATGATGGGGATGGGTACTATATAAATAGGCTTCCTCTCTCCCTCTCTCATTTCGCCATTTCGAACTTCTTCAGATAGCCCTTGCCTGAAATCTCGCTGGAGATCCTTTTCCTTTCGTTGTCTACTGCCCAATCTTTCACCGGAGTCTCGAGGCCAACAAACCCTTTCTTGCTTCTGAACATCCTAGGGGAAGGAATCACTTCAAGTTTTCAAGAAAAACTTCTGTTTACGTTCTGGTGAGTCCTCGTATCTTCCCTCTTTTCGCCTTTCTGTCTCTTCTTTTCTTCTTCTCGTTGTTTTTATTTTCTTTTGATTTTCCAATAATCGGAGGTGTTTCTGGTTGCCATTCTGTGACCAAACCTTGGGAAGCCTCCTCGGGGATCTTCGTGGAAAAACCCCTCCCTTCTTCCTCAATTTTCATCATTTTTGGAGATGCCCAGACGTCGCCCTGCCCCTGAGAATCCTTAGGCTAGTTTCTCGAGGCCAGGGAAGTACAAAGTGAAGGGGGACGAGCAGATCAATAGGTTTAGGGTCCAGTATCGCATCACCCCATATGTAGACATAGAGAATTATAACTCGGCTGTGCATTCTCGTACCCTTGGGGCTGAAGATGAGATGCCCTTTTATACCAAAACCATCATAGAGGGCGGAATTAGGTTCCCTTTGCCCCCTCTAGTCCTCCAGTTTCTCTCCCATTTCCACCTCTTCCTCGGGCAATGTTGCCTCAATGTCTTCAAGATAATAATGGGAGTCTTAGAGCTCAACAAGAGTCTCGAGGTAAATGTTGAGTTGAACGATATCCTCTTTTGCTACTCCCTCTTGAGGGTCATGCCTCAGCAAAACTTCTACCTCAAAGTCAGGGACCCATCCATGTACCTCGTAACTCACCTTCCTGACTCGGACAAGGGGTACAAGGATGACCTATTGATCTTCAAGGGGTCCTGACAGAGGGGTGCCAGTCCCGAAAATGACAGTTTGTTATGCCCTTTGGAATGGAGAACGACAAGTACATCGGTTTTTTCGAGTCATTATTTTGTTCTTGAAATTTTTTAGAAGTGTTCATAACTCCCTCTCCTCTTTTTTTTTTTTTTTTTGTGTAGATGTCTCTGCTCGGGAAACAGCTCCTCCACTTCGGTCCTTGGTAAACTTTACCGACCTCGTCACTGTTTGGAGATTTGTTGGCGATGACGGGTTCGGCTGGGCTACTCACATTCTTCTGAACTACACTCTCGGATATAAAAAATTCTCGCAGCTTTCCCAACCTTTCGAGTCTTCGCGGTGGCCTGAACTCTTCGATCAGGCTGCGCAACAAGAGGTCAAGGAGAATTTGGAGGAAGATCGTGACCGAGCTACAGAGGCCGAAGTAGAGGGTGTTGTTGAAGTTGAGGAGTTCGGGGCCAGGGAGACTTTTGTTCCTTCGTACGTCGAAGTGGGGACTTCAGGGAGAGATTCGTGGCCTGATTTCCAAATCCTGCAGTCCCTAGATGAGGAGGACGCCCTTGAGGTAGCTATGTCGAACACGCCTCGCATAGATCTGGGGTTCTTGAGGCAGAGGCAAGCCCTCGCTGCCGGGAGGGGACAAGGATCAACCAACGGAGCCCCATCTACAGGGACCAGCACCACCCCACCTTCAAGAGCCGTTGGTCGAGGTCAAGTGCGTGACCGAGATCCTCAGGTAGAGGAGGAGAGAAGGGTCAAACAAAGGCACGACGGCCTTGACAGGGGATCCAAGGCCCCCTCCGCTCAGCAGCAAAGCGGGAGAGGCCGTGAGTTACCTCCTCCTCCCCAACAGCAACAACAACAGCAACAGCAGTAGAGGCAGACTCCACCTCCCCCTCCACAGACGGTGGAAGCCGCAGAGTGGAACCCTTGGGCCACTGATCACATGAATCGAGTGATCAGGGTTGATGACTCCATTTTGCAGGACCCCCATGTTGCCAACGCAGTGGGTGAAACGCTGCACTTCGAGGCTGACATCAACGAATGCGTTGTTTTGTTCTATCATTTAGAATTTCCTGGTGGTAAGTTCATCTTCGCTTCAGTCTTTTCTAGCTGTGTTACTTTTTATTGACAAACCCTTTCCTTTGTAGGCCACCCAACAGATTTTCATAATCGCTGCGCGATATCATGTAGCTAGGATGGACCTCCAGCTGGTTCAAGAGCAGAAGGAAGAGGCCGAGGGAGCCCTGGCTAGTGCCAAGGAGGATATAGCTGCCAGAGATTCCACTCTCGCGGGACAGGCTGCTCAGATTGAACAACTCCTCAAGGACGGCGAATTGGTGAAGGTCGGCACTGAAAAACTAAGTGCTGCCTTGACCGATGCTGAGAGGAGGATTACAGAGTAGACGCAGCGGCTCTCTGCGGCAGAGGAGAGGGCTGTCGGTTCAGAGGAGAGCTGTCTGGCTCTGACCTAGGAGTTGGACAGGATCAGAGCTGAGGCAGAGAACAGGAAGTCCGAGGAACAACTCCGAGAGGAGTTTGCCGACGACGTGCTACCTGTTCTTGAGGAAAATAGCAAGGAGTTTTTTAAGAAGGGGTGGGACGAGGTGCTCTGGTCTGCTGGGATCCTTCCAGACTCCCCGCTCTTCCAGATGCACAAATACATGCCATCGGTGGAGATGGAGCAGGCCGAGGCAGAGATTGCTGCCGAGGGTGCGACTCCAACGCCGATGCAAGTTTCAGCAGATCCGCCCGAGGCGGTAATTTTGAATTTATCTGATGAGGTTCTGCCGGACCAAGCCCCTGACCATAATATCCCTCAGACTCTCCCTATTGCCGATTCACTCCCAGCTCTGCCTGCTCCCGAAGCTGCTCAACCCTTTTGCGTTGATTCGCCCTGCAACGATGTGTTGGAGATACCTGGGGCCAGATGAAGATTTTTTTTTTTTTAACTGTACTCCTTTTCTTATTTTTGTAGCTCTTGGGGACGCAAAGCCCCTCCTTTGAAATGAAGTTTTTTTATTTGTTCTTGCATTTTCTTTCATGCATCCTCTTCTCTTTTTTTCTTTTTAATGACCTTGATATCCCCGACACCTGGGGAGTTATTTTGTCGGTCCGCCCGATTGGTTTAACTTCATCATTGCTAGGGATCGTACGCATCCGCGGGGGCTTGCCCATCCTGAAAGTTTATTCGTACTTTTTATTTCGAGGCATGAGTCTTTGAACTCTACATCCAGGGCCTTACCCTCTCAGGGGGCTTTCCCCAGTTTTTCCTTCGGGGGCAGAAGTCCTTAAACTCTGTCCCCAGGGCCTTACCCTTCCAAGAGGCTTGCTCCTGTTTTTCCTTCGGGGGCAGGAGTCCTTGAACTCCGTCCCCAGGGCCTTACCCTTCCAGGAGGCTTGCTCTTGTTTTTCCTTCGGGGGCAGGAGTCCTTGAACTCTGACCCTAGGGCCTTATCCTTTCAGGAGGCTTGCTCCTGTTTTTCCTTCGGGGGCGGGAGTCCTTGAACTCTGTCCTCAAGGCCTTACCCTTTCAGGAGGCTTGATCCTGTTTTTCCTTCGGGGGCGGGAGTCTTTGAACTCTGTCCCTAGGGTCTTGCCCTTGTAACTTAGCCGTTGGTGAGCACTGAAGGAAATAATACTCAAAAATAGTATTTCTTTAGATTTATCACATTTCAAGGTTGTATTACAGATTTTCCTTCCATATCTTCTAATCTATATGACCCGGAGCCTCCGATAGATACCACTTTGTAGGGCCCTTCCCAGTTAGGTCTTATTTTTCCTTCTGCTAGGTCACGGGTATTGGCCGTTATCCTTCTGAGGACCAGATCACCGATTTGAAACTCTCGCGCCTTGACCTTTTTGTTGTGAAGTTGGGAAATCTTTTCCTGATACTTGGCTACTCTCAAGGCGACTATCTCCCTTCTTTCCTCTGCTAGATCCAAATCCAGTCCGAGTTGACGGTCGTTTCCTCCTGTGTCGAAGGCCTGCGTCCTTATGGTTGGAAGCCCTACTTCTAGAGGTATGATTACTTCCATTCTGTAAGCCAAGGAGTAAGGGGTTTCTCCTGTCGAGGACCGAGGGGTGGTTCTATACGCCCATAAAATGTTCAATAGCTCATCCGCCCATTTTTCCTTAGCTTTCTCCAATTTCTTCTTAATTCCATTGATAATTGTTTTGTTGGAGGCTTCTGCCTACCCATTGGCTTGGGGGTAGGCAGGGGTGGAATAGAAATTACGAATTCCAAGTTGCTAGCAAAAAGATTTGAAACGACCGTCGGTGAATTGAGTCTCGTTATCCGATACAAGTGCTCGGAGAATCCCGAATCTGATGACTATGTTTTCCCAGATGAACTTTTTAGCATCTATGTCATGGATGTGAGTCAATGGCTCTGCCTCAACCCACTTGGTGAAATAATCTGTTGCCACAATGAGGAACTTCTTGTTTCCAGGAACCTTAGGTAGGGGTCCAACTAAGTCAAGTCCCCACTGAGCGAATGGCCAAGGGCTGGTCAAGGGGTGCAATTCCCCCGTGGGTTGTTTGATTGCTGGGGAGAACCTCTGACATTGGTCGCATTTTTGGACATATGCGTGTGTGTCTCTTTGCATCCGCGACCACCAATATCCTTGAGACATGATACGGTGTGCCATGGATCGCCCCCCAAAGTGTCCCCTGCATATTCCTTCGTGTACCTCATAGAGGAGGTCTTCCACCTGATCCTCCTGGACGCATAGTAGATAAGGTCCTGAGAAAGACCTTCGATATAGCTTCTGATCTGGAGAGACCCAAAATCTCGGGGCTTTAAGTTTTATCTTCCTGGCTTCCTTTGAACACTCCGGGAGGTCTCCTGTTACTAGGAACCTGAGAAAAGGATCAATCCAGCTAGGCGACTTGTGTGTGTCTTGGACGACCATTGCCTTGGGGGCTTGGTCTATGCAGGAGGTGGGAAGGTATTCTATGGTGATTCTGCGCGACTGAGAAGACTCCAATGCCGAGGCTAGGCAAGCCAAGTGGTCGGCATGCGCGTTCTTGTCTCAAGATACTTGTTTGATCTCAATCTTTTCGAACTTGCGGATTACAGTTGTCGCCTTGTGATGGTAAGCCTTCATCCTAGGGTCTCTTGTCTCAAACTCTCCGTTAACTTGGTTGACTACCAGCATGAAATCGCAATGTACGATCAAGTCCGTAACTCCAGTTGCCTCGGCTAACCGAAGTCCTGAGATGAGGGCCTCGTACTCAGCTTCATTATTGGATGCTTTGAATCCTAGCCGAACGGCCTGCTCCGCGACTATCCCATCTGGAGAGACTAGCAAGATACCGATTTCGAACCCCTTACTGTTCGAGGAACCGTCCACACATAAAAGCCATGGTGATCCCTTACAATTCGTTGGGGACGCTATGCCGGGAGGAGACGGTCTTTCTGGAACGAGAGGTTCCCCTGAAAGCTCTGCTATGAAGTCCGCCAACACCTGACCCTTTATAGCGGTTCGAGGTTTGAAATGAATGTCGTGTTCCCCCAGCTCCACTGCCCACTTGAAAATTCTTCTAGAGAGGTTTGTCTTTCTCAAAATGGCCTTTAAGGGCTGATTGGTAAGGACGGTAATTGGGTGCGCCTGAAAATAATGCCTTAGTTTTCTTGCAGTTGTGACTAGGGATAGAGCCAGTTTCTCTAGGGGCAGGTATCTTGTCTCCGCGTCCAAGAGCGCCTTGCTTATGTAATAAATCGATTTCTGGCGGTGCTCATGCTCACGAATAAGTACCCTGCTGACGATAAATTCTAATACGGATAAGTACAAGAAGAGCATTTTCCCCTGGATAGGAACAGATAGGGTCGGAAGAGTCTTGAGGTATTCCTTGATTCCTGCCAGGGCGTCTTCGCACCCCTGGCTCCACATGTCCTTCCCAGCCCCCTTGATGGCTCCAAAAAAAAGTTTGCATTTGTCTGAGGAGCACGAGACAAAACGGTTAAGTACTGCCAGCATCCCCGTGAGCTTTTGGACTTCTTGGACAGTTCAGGGGCTCCGGATGTCTAGGATCGCTTGAATCTGATCCGGGTTAGCTTCGACTCCTTGCTGACTCCCTGAGGGTGGAGAAGGTATCCGCCAAATCTACCAGGTGGTCACAGCTTCGTTTGCTCTTCACCAACATATCATCAATGTAGACCTCCATGGTCTTGCCGATCTGTTTTTTGAACATCCGATTCATCAGTCTTTGGTATATTGCCCCGACGTTCTTCAGCCCAAACGACATTACTTTGTAACAGTAAACTCCCATTAGAGTGATAAACGCCGTCTTTTCTTAATCCGGGGGGGGGGGGTGGAGAGGGATCTGGTGATATCCTGCTCGGGCATCCAAGAAGTCCATTCGTTGATATCCGGCGGTGGCATCTACTAACTAGTCCACATTTGGCAGGGGTAGTCGTCCTTGGGACATGCCTTGTTTAGATCAGTGAAGTCTACACAGATGCGCCATTTTCCCTCCTTTTTCTTCGCGTAGACCGTGTTAGACAGCCATTCCGGGAATTGTACCTCCCGGATGGCATTGGCCTCTAGGAGTTTATCGATCTCTTCGTTGATCGCTCGGGCGTGGTGCAGCGCCATGCATCATGGCTTCTTCTTTACTGGCTTGTGTGCTGGGTCAACATGCAGCTTGTGGGTGATAATTTCAGGATCCACTTCCTTCATCTCCATTGCGTTCCAAGCGAACACGTCTGCATTTCCCCTCAAAAAGTCAATCATCTCCTCCTGTTCGGCTGTGGGCATTGTGGTTCCAACCAAGAATTACCTTTCCCCTTCTCCCTCCACCAAGGGCACCTTTCGGAGGTCTTCCACCGACCGTTCCGTTGGGTCAATCTGGGGGTCATCCATTCCTGGACGGCCAGACTGTGATTGCTATTTTTTCAGGATCTTTTCCGGAGGGCGCTCCTTCTCTTGGGTGAAAACTCCCGCTCTTACAGCCGAGTAAAAACAATTCTTCACGGACACTTGATCCCCTCGGATCTCCATGATCCCTTCTGACGTAGCAAATTTTAATATTTGGAAGAGTGTACTGCTTTCAGGGCATGCAACCATGTTCGTCTCATGATCACATTATAGGGAGAGTCTGTATCGATCACCACAAACTCCGTATTGATGGTGAAGGGACCCGTGACAACTGACAATGTGATTTTGCCAATGGACAAGGCGAATGAGCCGTTAAATCCGACGAGAGGCGTCCTGACCTTGGTAAGGTCCTTGAAGCCGAAACCCATCCGCTTTAAAGTATCTGAGTACATCACTTTCGAGGAACTCCCGAAGTCCACCAACACCCTCTTGACGTCGAACTTGCCTATCTTCAGGGTTATTATCAAGGCGTCGCTATGGGGAGTCACCATACCCGCCAAGTCCGCGTCGGAGAACGTGATGCCCGACTCGGCAATCCTGGTTCTTTTGTTGGGCGGCCCCCCATCACTCTCAGCAATTTTTCTCGTAAATGGTACTCTCTTGAGATCGGACTCGAGTTCCTTGGACGTTGGGCGATCCAGTGGACATACATGGATCATGTCTATGACGTTGTCTAGTTCCCCGACCAGGGCGGGGGCGTGCCTCTCTTCTGACTCAGGTTCTATGTATTCTTTTAAGTAACCATCCCAGACCAACCTTTCCAAGAAAGACTTGTATACTCTGTAACTTTCGGTGCGATAGCCGAAATTCCAGTGATAGGAACACCTGACCTTTTGATCACGGGTGGAGGGATCGCTCTGTATTCTGGGCGGCCACTTGAAGAATGACTCATGCTTGATCTTGTGGAGCAACTTGTAGATGGATTCTTTAAACATAGTCTGAACACCTTTGAATGACCCCCCCGGAGGGGGCATCAGCCCCTTTCGAGAAGTATCCTCCCGCTCCCTCTCTTTTCTCTTAGGTTGGAGGGTTCTGCCTTTGCTGTTTTTCATTTCTTCCTCGATCCTAGAGTATTTATTTATCTGGGCCATCAGCTCGCCCATATTTGAGGAATTTGTTTTGGTCAGGGATCGGTACAAGTCCATGTCCTTTACCAAGCCGAGCCTGAAAGACGTCACTGCCATTACTTCCGAGCAACCCTCTACCTCATTAACCTCTTCCCAGCACCGAGTGGCGTATTGGCAAAGGGTCTCGGATTCCCTTCGTCTGAGCGTTAGTAATGATCCAACGTCTTTAGGCTACTTACTCCCCGTAATGAATCGGGCTAGGAATTGCCTCGTCAACTCTTTCCATGATCCAATGCTGTTAGGGGGAAGAGCCTCGAACCACTTCATCGCGGAGTCTCCCAAGCTCATGGAAAACACTTGGCAGAGGAACCGTTGGTCTGAATGATACAGGGACATCATTTGCTTGTATTGCCTGAGGTGGGCTTCGGGATCGGACCGACCATCGTAAGTTTTGAACCTCGGCACGACGAACTTTTTTGGAACCTCCATCTCTCCGATATCCCTGGTAAAGGGTGATTGTATGACCTCGTCTTCGACATTATCCTGGACAACCTTACCCTTTCTCCTGGATTCCAACTGAGCTCTGAGATCAATTTCCTCCCCAACGGGATGTCTTCTGAGGTCTCCGGGTTCATTGATGGGGTTCCCCTTTTTCAGGCGTCGCGTGGAAAGGGTTGAATCCTCCTCGGACTCGTCTCCCCTCCTCCGCCTCGATAGCCCTTGCCGGAGGTCGTCCAGGGCTAAAGGTCTTGCCTTCCTGGAATAGTCGTTGAGGGATGCTCGTTGACTCTTGGGCGTTTCGGGGGCTCCGGAGCCTTCAGCCTTGTTATTTAAATGATTTCTCAAGTCCTCAGTTTCTGCTTCTCGGGCGGGGAGTCCACGAGAAGGGAACGAGTCCCTCGACCCTTCGCTGGAGGCGGCGAATTCGTTGAGCCGGCTTAGGATGTTCACATTGTCTTTTTCCAACTGTCGTAATCGATCTCCAAACTTTTTTTCGATCACCTTCGCCAGTTGACGAGCCAAGGGGGCGGATTCTCCTGACCTGATGCCCATACTTGTTTGAGGGGTAAGCCCCATTGACTGAATAGAGACATTTCTGTTATCATCAGCGTGACCCTTCCTTCCATCATGACGAGGAGCTTGCAAATCGAGACTTCTTTGCTGGAGATCTTTCCCCTTGTGTCGAGTATTCACCATGGTCACTGTCTTTTTTAGAGAAGAAACTAGGAAAACTAATCGTTTCCCACAGATGACGCCAGATTGTGCGTGCAGGATCTTGCACAATATAAACACGATAACAGATCTCTCCCTTGGTGAACTCGAGTCAGTCAATCGAATGGTCAACCTTGCTGCTTGGAACAGATTGTGAGGTCCGGTGGTGGCCTGAAACGGTAATGGGTGACTTTTGTGGATCAACGGAGCGGTCTAGTAAGACTGAGGGAGGTTCCTGGAACAGAGAAAAATGAGTTAAGAGAGCGCCGAAGTGTTTTTCGACGTATCCCCTCCGACGATCAAATCAGTTCTTTGAGAGAGGGGAAGGAGAAAACACTGTTTATTTTTTTGAGAAAAAGTTTTTTGTTGCATACTGTCTTGCCTTTTATGAGGAGTACTTATACCTCAAAAACTCATAATTTCTATTAGTGTGGTCAGTAGGTGATCATTAGATACGGGCAACGTGCACACTGATTCCTATGAGGAATATCTTCTCTCTTAACTGCTCGGGATCCCGAGCAACCAACGCTTCGTCATTGGCCTGTCGAATGTTTAATGAGCTTCTCTCGGCAAGGATGTAATAAATGCCTAGTCATAGGGACATTTATTACCTTTCACTTTCGAGCCTTCATGCATTAAATAATGTCTCATCAAGGGAATGGTGCACTAAATGCTTGCTTTCCCAAGTCGTGTGTCAGCAAGGGCATCTCGATCTTTTTGTCTTTGATCTGACACAATATGTCACGCGCCCCATTCCCTATTAGTTGTGTCTTTTGCCTTTTTGTGTCTTCTGACACCAATTGTGTAAGACAAGGTCATGATGGCTAACCTAGCCTAGCCTAGGTTAGTGATCTGTATATCAATAGCCTCTGCAGGAGTAGAAAACGCCAACCTGGATGGGTACATCTCGGTACCGAGGGAGTGGTACATGTAGGGACCGATGTATCTCATATCCGACCGAGAGATACGTGTCGGTACGTAACGTACTGGGTGTCATTGATCCCTATGAACAGTACCTCGGGGGAAGAGGGACTTGTGAACCGACGAGTATGTGTCGTGATCACAGTAACAAAATATACTAATGCCGAAGACACGTGTCTTCATCTTGAAGTATTTGAAAATATCCCATCATTATGTATTTATTACCTTATCCATCCTAAGCTCTAAAAAAAGGCCAAGGGTTTCCTTGTAATCATCCACGAAAGCAATGTTGTTTCCTCCCAGCATTGCAAACAGATTGTTAGCACAACTTGCATAAAATCAATCTTAATAAGATAAATAGCACACTTAGGGTTCGTTTAGTTGTCAAAAGGGTGAATTATATAAAATAATCTGGTCTAATACAATACAGAATGACAAAATACAAGACTAAATTAGGTATTAAAATAATACTTAATTTTATCTAGTGTTTAGTAATACACAACATAAATGTTTGATGATAATTATTTAATCCAATCGATTGTTTGGTTAAGGAATTATTTTATCGTATTAATGTTGAATTAACAAAAATACCCTAAATCAGTGTTTGTTACATTAATGACAGTTTGATTTTATCAGTTGAGGGGTTATAATAGTAAATGTATAAAATAATACGTTTGAGTTGGATGATAACACCACCTATTTTGGTGGTATTAAAATATATTCATAATATATGTCTAATGTATAAAAAATGTATGATAAATATGCGATTAGTATACGTTTTTGAAAATAATAAGGTATTAAATTTGTTTACCAAACAAAGTATTATGTCTGATTAAATAAAAAATAGTACAATCCAATATTTAATCTCCCTCATAATACGTCTACCAAACGAGCCCTTAGGGTACTACAAGAATGGTTGAGATCAATTTGAATTGATCTAATGGATAAAAATTATCCCGAAAATTTTATTTTCTTGCTCATTAATGTTAACTACCCTCGTGTTATTCTACTCTCTTTTCTCTCCTGATTTCTTTTATTTTGCTTCCTTTCTTACTTTTTTTCTCTCCTCTCTTGTGACCAGGGGCGGCCAAGGGACTTTGAGGCCTAAAACGGTATCTCCAAAAAATGTTTTTTATATTTAATATTAAAATTTTTTATTTAAAATTATTTTTTTACTACTTTTTGAATTGCAAAATTACTAATTAAGTTTTTTAATTCAAGTTTTGTTGCTATATGTTTTTCAATTTAGTATTTTAATTAGAGGGATTTGTTTTGTTTGTAAGAAACATTTGATATCATGACAATATTATTTAAAATATCATCGTTTACTAATTTTAATTTTTCTAAGTTAAGAAAAAAAATATTTTCTTGCATTTGAAATTATTTTACTCTATTCTTTAGTGAAGAAATAACTTGATCAAGCACATATATGAAATAATTTATATATTAAAGTACAATACAATTCAAATCTCAAAAGATAAACAAAATGACTTTTGTTATTCGTGGTTGAGATCGTTTTAAATTTTACTTTAAAGTTAATCTAACAGCTAATATTAACACCCTAAATTTAATATGAAAAATAGGTCCCTAAGGATGTATTTGAAGTAATTTTTTAAATGTACTTCTAAAAATTATTTCTTATAAGTACTTTAAAAAAAAAAATAGTGTTTGAAATCGCCCTGCCACTGCCTCTAACACCACCTCCCCCACTACTCCACCACTGTCACCACCACCACAACCCCCACCCTCACCACCATCACTCTACCATACCCACCACTACCACCGTCGCTGCTACCATCATCACCACTTCCATTGCTCCATCACCACCGCCCACCACTACCACTATCATTACCACCCACCATCATCACTACAACTACCACAACTGTCCCATCACCATCATCACTTCCACCGCCCCACCACTATCACACCCGCCATCATCGCTACCGCACCATCTATCATCATCACCATCGCTACTGTCCAACCATCACCCATATCATCCCCATTGTCCCACCACCACCACCCTCATGACCATCACTACTATCACCACCATCGCCAACCCATCACCTTCACCATCGCCACTGCCCCACCTCCACCCCCCACCCCACTCTCACTGCCCCATCGTCACCACCATCAGCATCGTCATTCACCACCGATTATTACAATCGTCTTTCATGGCAACCACCCATCACCATCGTCATCTTATTCTTATATTTATTATCATTACCACCATCGCCCACCGTCAGCACCCACCACCACCTGTCATTGCCCACCATGCTTATCACCGCCGCCATTCGCCACCACCCATCACACTGTTGCCTAGAAACACCTATCGTCACCCACCACTACCAACACTGTCGTCCACCACCACCACTGTTACCGCCCACGGTTACCGCTACCATCACTATTACTCAAAATCCACCACCACCATCACCATTGCTAACCACGATTGTTACCACCACCATGGTCGTCGCCTTACCCACCACAACCATCACCGTCTCTCATCATCACCACTGTTCCCTACCACCACTACCACCGCTTACCCCCACTATAATCGGTGTTTAAATTTTTTTTATCTTTCCTTTATATTTGTGATTTGATTTTGAATGTGAATACAAATATGTTGACCATTTTTTTTATTACTCTATGCCTTTAGACACGGAAAATAACTAGTCATTTTATAAAAAAAAAATTTCAATAAGTTGTGTTACCTTATTATTAATATTTTCATTAATTTTTTTTATATGAATTATATGTGTTTGTTGAGAGAGGGAGAGAGAGATTGATGTCTATGGGCCCAAATTATTAAATTTAAGGTTGAGGTTTTTTGAATGCCGATCAGCAGTTTTGGAATTTTTGGTCAATAAGAACATGAATGTTCTTTTTTGAGGCTTGAAGGACAATTAAAGGTATAAACATTAATATATCCTTAATGACATAAATAGTTATATTATAAAATGGACAGTAGCAGTAATAGCAACACAATAATAGTAATTGTCACAATAACGCAATCATAATAACAATAATGCTCATGTAGGTAAGGTGTAACGGGCGATGATTTGAAATGGAGGTGTTATGGAAGGTAGTAGGATTGAAGTATAAAGTGGTAATGAGCTAGACAACAATACGATTATAGTAATAGTCACAATCATTGTCAAAATTTTACGGAACTATACAGTAATGTGAACTATATAGTTACATGATCACAATAATAGTCACTATCAAAATTTTACGGAATCAGATCATAATGTAAACTACACAGCCTTACGATCACAATAATAACCACAATGACAGCAACAATGACATATATAGTAAATTTCGTTATTATTGTCCAAATTTTAAAGTGTGAATTTGAAATGTATTTTGCTTAATACCAAAAATAATTTATTCAATTTAGTAGACTATCATTATGAACAAATTAAAATTTACTCTGTTAAGTTTCGGATGCATTTCATTGAACACCATTTGACATACCCGTAAACTCTTATTCTTCATTGATCTCAAATTCTTCTAAAAAAAAAAAAGAGTAATTAAGATGCGTACTCAATACACAATGAGCAAATCGAGTAGGAGTAGGACCATCATTTTTGAAATGACAGATGCTAACCTTGATCAGCTGATAGTCGGTTTCTGTGAAATTGAAAAGAATGTTAGAGAAGAAGACAAAAAAAGACTCATTAACCCCAAGGATTAGAGAAAAAGTCAAGAAAAGATTCTACAACTTGGGATTAGGAAAACTAACTATTCGATGAGACAATAACTATTCAACCGAAATAAGAATGTGTGGATTATAAAACGTATCTATTCGAACGAAACCTTACACCCCCTTCCCCCTTGATGAGTGTAACTAGGTGAACTATTGGATATGGAACATAGATGAAGGAGAGGCATGCGCTGGGGAAGCATAGCATAAAGAAGAAAGGGAACCTAAACGGTGAAAGAGTCGGGAGTTCGAGCGTTTGACGAAAATGAGAGGTTTTTTCGTATGAAAGAAGGCAACTGTTCTTACATAATCAGTGACGAGTTAAAAGTCAAAAACCACAACTCCAATTCATTCTTCATTCAACCATCTCTCTCTCTTTGTCTCTAACTATACGTGTGTGTCCGTCGTCTCTGAACTCTTCTTTGAAAGCCTTTAATTGAGGAAGAAGATAGTAAAGTCACTGGAGTAGAGGGAAAAAGGGGACGTGTTGTTCAAGAGGGTTGAGTTCAGTGGGATACGTAATTTGATTTAAAAGGTAGTTATTGTGTCATCATTACGAAAGTGATCCCACATGGGATAGTTTTTCTTTTTTGAACTCTCTCTCTACCAGGCGTTGAACCCACAACCTAGGGGGTTGGAATTTGATGTCCAGAACCCCCGAGCTAGAAGGAAGGTTGGTACATATGGGGTAGTTACTTCATGACATTGGATTGGTAGTTATTGAATTATGTAAAATTCACTTATTCACATTTTATCTTATTATTAGATAACTATATCATGTCAACATGATAAGATAGGATAACCATTACACTCAATATTTACTCCAACTTGTACTTTTCATGAGTAAATTTTACTGCATAACACAAGGAGGTGAATACAAAGTTTTCTCAGTTTGATTGCACAATCCCCCATTGGTTTCAATACCAGCAGTTCCCTTTTCTTCTTTTTCTTTTCATAAAACTATTGTGCCCCATGTGCACTTAGTTCTGTCTCTCACTTAGTGTAAACCTTCTTCTTTACGGTTCTTCCCTTCCCCAATACGATTTCTTGGGCCTCGAAGAAAAGGTACTGGAGCTCCAATTCACCAAATGTGCATAGTACAAGGACATAAGCAAACTACAAACCTGATTTACTATTCCATCAAGTGTGTTTCAATTGCTTCATAAAAGCCATACACATTGTAGAAGTTCAGTAGTAATGATGGATTTTCATCTTTTTTGATTGTTCATGATATGTTATAGAGGCTCGCAGTTGCTACTTAGTCCTCACCCCAACTTTACCCAGCATTACTTGGACTTTACTACGAATCAAAAACCTATATAACACACACGAGTATATATATATAGGTAAATACTATTTGGACCTTATTTAGGAATTTTATTTAGGGACCTAATGATGTACAACTATCGGATTGGTTGTAGGCTTAATTTAATATTGAAACTCACAACTAATTTAATGATTATATTGAAGTCATATCATTAGATACCTAAATAAAATTCCTAAATAGGATTCCTATAACATTGCTCATGTATATATTGTCACCCACATGATCATAACCAGCACCCTTTTGATTGTACACAAAATCTAAAACCCAAACATTAATCAATCTCCCTATGCCATGGATCGAGTTGGTTTGTGTGAGAGAGTGAGGGAAGAGAGAGAAATCAAACCACAAAGTAGAGGTCACAATCGTGTTCATATCTTGTAATTCATAGGTTCGTATTAAACACTTATTAATTCAAACTCAACTCATTTAATTAATCTTGTCATATCGATCCGATCTATTTATTTTCATGTTATGTTCATTCTGATTTATATAACTCGTGAATCAAAAATTTAACACTACGATTTAAGTCTAACATTATCTTATCTCAAAATTGAACTCACACTCATACTTTTAACTTAATAAGTATAATAATAAAAATAAGTAAAAAATCCTCTTTTGTATAAGAATTATGTCGATACTTGAGAAAAAAATAACAAAAAATTATCATTTTATTCCTATAATATTAGTTAAACATGTTTATCGTCTCAATTTCGTGTTATTCGTACTTGACACTAACTCGACTCATTTATTATTCGTGTTAACAGGTCATATCACTTAAGAATTTATATTGAGAAATAATAAATCCTAATCTATTAATTTTTTATTGATTTCGAGTCATGTCAAAACTTATTACCCTTAGTCAAAACTTATTACCCTTACTCAAAACATCAATTAATCTCTGTGGGGTTATAGGGTTTAAGCAATATACACTTGGAAAAATTATATTTTTACTTTTACCCCCTCAATTATAAAACTATTTTTACATTACTCCATCAACTATCATATTTTTATACTAGTCATAACATGTGCCTGAAGACACGATAAAATATAAAATTCGAGAGCGTCCAAAAATCGATCCCACTATATTAAATATTAAATAATTAAATATATTATAAAAATGAGTTGTGTGATATTTTTAGAGAAGAAATATATAAATGATTAAATATGTGATAGAAATGAGTGATGTGATTTGACGTTTGAGTCTGACAAAGGGATGATGAGTGAGGTAAGTGATTGATGATGATTTTGAGGGAAAAAATATAACTGAAATAAAATTCAAACATATTCTTGTTTTATTATATTGATTATATCTCAAACTATATTATTAATTTTACATTGCACCAATAATTAACGTCTGTTACAAGCTTGACAAAAAAATATTTTATTTTGTCATTCGAACTATGTTGTTTGATTTCATTTTGCTCCAACACTGACATGTCAACAAGTTCCATCTAAAAAACTACATGCATTTATATTTGGCACAATGTAAAATCAATCCGGTAATTGAGGGTATAATATAAAAAAATTCAATAATTAGGGGGTAAAGTAAAATCAAATTCATATTAAAAGGGCCAAAGTGTAATTTATCCTATATAATATCCGGAGTGTTTTATCTTCCGCTGGAAGCGTAAAGGCGCTTAACCTATATGTTTGGGTACGGAGGTAAGTAGTCCGTGGATGGCTTTTTATTCTGGTTTTAAGTAGACCGACTTGTAAGAAGTAATGTGGCCGTAGCCTGTCAATCGTGTGGAACTCGTGTTAGGTTTTAAGAGAATTTGAGTCAAAAAGTATTCTATCAATAATTAATTAATTTATTTTTAACTAATTATGTTGTATCAAATTTTTATCGTGTATAAATTGTATATATTGATATATAAACGAATAATATTTTATATATTTTTTATTAAATTTATTTATATCTGATTTATTCATTAATTATGTTAGATCGAATTTATTTGTTTATAAAATAAATAATGAGTAAAAAATTTAAATTCTCTGATTTCATGCCATATTAACGAATTTTGTCGTCTTTTAATAATATGGGTAGACATTTTATTGTTGACCAAACAGGTGATGTGGGGCCAAGGGCAACACTGAGAGACCATTGAGAGTGATAGACCCGCAGACGTTTATAGCGCTACCAAAGAGATTTTGGCGTTGTTCTGTTCTGTTCTCTTCTCTTCTCCAGCGCCTTCACTGCTCTCAGGTGAGGTTCTGACCTGAATCTGTTAATAACAGTTTGTTATTATTTCTATGATTATCAATCGTTTATAATCGACGATCTGCTTTCAATTTCCTAATTCGTTTACAACGTTAGGATTCTGAGAAATTAGGTATTAAGCTACGGCTTCAAATTAGCTTCGTATTCGTCTGCTGATTTCTCTCTCTCTCTCTCTCTCTCTCTCTCTCCGTCGATTGTGGTCGAGTGATTGATTGAAGTGTCTTTTTTTTGTTATGCAGCTGTTTTGGAATTCTGATTTGTCCGAGTTTTGAATTGTATCGAATCAGAAAGTAGTGAGTATATTAAAGATGCAGGTTAGTCGGTGTTTAATTGTGGTACTAGGATGCTTTTTATCGCTGGTTGTGTATGTCTCCTCTTTTGTAAATGCAAAAGTGATTAATTGATGCTGCCTTGTGCCCTATATATGGTGTTTATGCTAAGTTCAGGCATCAAGAGCAAGGCTTTTCAAGGAGTACAAGGAGGTTCAGAGGGAGAAAGCGGCTGATCCAGATATTCAATTAGTTTGTGATGATTCCAACATATTTAAATGGACAGCTCTTATTAAGGTATGTATGCTTTTGGATGGATTGATGGAAAAGATTGATTGTACTATGGTGTTGCTTGACTTTGTTGTGTTTTCAGGGGCCATCAGAAACACCTTATGAAGGTGGCGTTTTCCAGCTTGCTTTTTCTGTCCCGGAGCAATATCCTCTGCAGCCTCCTCAAGTTCGATTCTTAACCAAAATATTTCATCCAAATGTTCATTTTAAGGTATGAGTCTTATTTATTATTGTACCACATTTTAGCATGTCATTTTATTCTTTGTCACTGCATTGATTATGACTGACATTCAGAAACCGAGCAGGTGGGAAATCCTACCCATCCATCTATTGCACCCTTTGTCTATTTGTCTTTCCTTATATTGGGTCTACGATTGCCCCATAACTACTTGATGCTGTTATTTGACGTTGAACGAAATGGCGATAAAACACTAATAACATTGTGTTTGATAGGTTGTCAAATTATGCCGTAAAAGGATAAAAGGAATCTCAAAACATTTTTCTGGATAAGTGTTGGCACCAAAATCTTTTTTTGTAGGATGAGGAAAATTTTAGCTTTGAATTGACATAATAGTTGAACCTGCATAAAGTATGGTTTTCTTTGGAAAAAGATAGTGGATATAATATAACATTGAGAAAACGCTGCTACTGATTGATTCAAAGTGCCTTGGGTTGAGGTTGTTATGAAGTTTGCTGAGGTTCAAGCATTGAAACATGGAGAATGAATAACTCTTCCCATTTTAATTGTTGTAACAAGCAAACTATACCATTGCAACCAGTACAAGCATGCAGTTTGGGTGATTGAAAGCATTATCCTTGCATTCCACTTGGCTGGTTTAGCATTATTTGCTACTTCCTCAATCTGATGGATTAATTTTCACTGTATTTTCCTTTTGGTCAATTTAGAAATTTTTTGTGTATTCTGCTACTTATCGTAAATTGGATTAGCCTCTGTAGTGGGTACAGCCATTGGTAATGCAATATAAATTTCTGAACAACTTGTGTCAGTCTCTGATAAAAAGTTATGTCCAGTTAATTGAAAGCCAAGTAGCAGATAGCTCTAGAGTTCACAAAATACAATTAAAACCTCATTTATGCACATGAAATTGAACCGAGACAATGTCTACCTGGACTCTTCTTTTTTTTTTTGACTTGCTATTTGGTAAAATGAACTGGGATCCCCTTCAAGTGGAACTTTTTCAATTAAAACAGTTGTTTTTGACAGTTTGTCTTTTAACCTTACAGACAGGAGAGATTTGCCTTGATATATTGAAAAATGCATGGAGCCCAGCTTGGACACTCCAGTCTGTTTGTAGGGCTATCATTGCTTTGATGGGCCATCCAGAACCTGATAGCCCGCTAAATTGTGATTCAGGTAAAGTTGGAGTCGGTCTGTTGCTTTTGAAGTCCTGTCCTTTTGGTTTTCTTTTGACCAGGTGGTAGAAAAAAACATAAAATTTTGAAGGTTTAAATGACCTTGTCCCAAAAGCTTTTTTTGATGTGAGAATCAACATGATGCCAATGATATTTTATGCCAACTGTTAAGTAATCTTTTTGCATGAAACTATGCTTGAATATGTGGTATAATCCCTTTGAGAAAAGAGAAAGTCAACCCCCCCCTCCCTCCCTCTTCGGTTGCCTTGTGCCGTACACTTTGATAGCAGTTGCCCCTGCCACTGATGTTGAACTGTATGGTGCCCTCAACGCCTTGTTGTTTATGACTTAAATTTTTAAAATTTCTTGTGGCATTGAATACCAATTCCATTCACGTTGGTAAATAGAATAAAGGCCTCACTTCCATAGGTTTGAGCTATGTGACATGGTAAGAAGAGATTCAGTTAGGGCTTTTTGTCTAAAAGTCGGATCTAAATTATTGAAATGTTCTATTTATTTTTCTGTGCCTTTTGGGACAAAATGACGCTCTCTCTCTCTCATGGTTTTTACAAGGCTAAGCTGCAGTCTCACTTGTTTTCAACTAATGGTTCACTCTTGCTCTTGCATAGGTAATCTTCTCCGATCTGGTGATATCCGAGGATTCCAGTCCATGGCAAGGATGTATACTCGGCTTGCGGCCATGCCCAAGAAAGGGTGAATTGACGGCTTGCTGCTTCTTTCTCTCGACTTTGAGCAGCCTTTGTATGTTGTATTTTTACCAGCTTGCGGACACCCTTGTGAAGAAGCCCATGTGTTTGATAAATTGAACAAAAACCGAAATGTGTGTTCTACTTGTGGACTTGAATTCAGCACCTTGTAAGCTGTTGTTGAAGCCAATCAATAATACTTTCATCGTGTTATTAGATCTAATAATCTGGATCTACTATCCTGTCCTAGTGTCAGCAACATGGAATCATCCTATTGATGGAGACTTCAATTGGAAAATGAGAAACTTCATTGTGCAGACAAGTGGGGAACAAATATCCCGCATGATGAAGCCAGGACCACAATTTAATGACCAAGGGATATCTCTTCAAGCTTGAAGAGAAGGTCTTCTATTCTGTCATCCCTGTTCTCATCTCTCTCTTCGATCCTACTCTCAGTGCGCAAGTTTTTTATCTATGGTTTAATCTTGGAAGGATAAGTGATAGACAGTTTTCCTTTCATTTGGAAAAAAAACTGATTCACTGATTCAAATTTGCGATGTATTGTTTTGGATGGATGAAGTTTGTCATTGCTCCAAATTTAATCCCCCTCTCTACACTAGGCTTTTCATTGTTCCAGATTCAATCCCCTTCTCTCTACACGCAATCTCTTCCGAATGCATACACATCAACTAAAAAAGAATGCATTCCGTTTTAACACCCCCAAAAAGGTCTTGTTTAAGTTTATTTATTGCAAGAGACTATTATTCTATAGAAATATGGCCCTTAATAGAGCACACTGGTTGCTCCAAAAAAAATTTAAAAAGAACACCACAATAGAGAAACATAATTTATGTAGTCAACCTCAAATAAATAAGCGACTATTATTCTAAAGACTTATTAGGCTTGTGCTATACTATTTGCTGTATATAATTTCCTTACTCTGTTCTCCCAGGGGGAGTTTGCTGACTCAAGCAAGACATCAAATTAGAGTATAGTGACAGAATGCACTGACCACTTATTTTCAATTGAAATAAGCTGCATTATCATTGATAGAAGAGGCATATACCGTGTCCATCCAAAAAAAAAAGCTCTAGCAATGAACAGTTCTCACAATGTGAGGCAAAATTATGCTATATCTGTGTCAAAAACAGCCATCATTCATAGCCAAATATAACACACTGCACTAATATATACTTTGGACCATCTCCTGATCTTATTATCTAGAATCAATCTTCGTTAGCACCTTTCTGATTCCATGTGGCAATACAACCTCTGGAGGCGAACCATTACTAGAAGTGATCGTGGGAACTGCCTGAGATGTTTCAACTGCATCTGTAACAATAGGTTTCACAATACCATTGCCTTTATGTTCTTTGTGTATCGTTTCATTTTTAGATTTTGTTATGCCATTCTGCCCCAGCTCTTGTTGGCTTCCTTTTCTAACTTTGGTTAATGGCGAACACATTGTCTCTGCAACATGAAAGGTGAAGAGTTAGTTTTCATTAAGGTTTATCAAACCTGTCAATTAGCAAGAGATACTAAATTCCTCAGATCTGAAAATAAAAATAAAAACAACCCGCTGCTTCTGAAGTTACTATAAAGTGAGGCAATCCAATATTGCCAATATTTCTGGACGTTCTATTACAGTTTTGAGTCACTTGTTACGGAGAATGGAAAAGATTGAGACCTTTTTGATGAGGTTCAGTCTTATGTGGAAGCAATCAGCAAAGGGCCACAATTTCTACTTGCCAAACTAACTAAGTGCCTCAATTTTATCAAAACTATAGCTTTTGGTTTGCTATAAAATCTGGGTATTGAGATGGCATCTGCCAAGACAAGAAATTATAGAAATTAAAATTAGAAGTTCTGTGGAAAAACAAGCACTACTGGAATATAGATAGAAATAAATCAACAAAGACCTGTAAGTACCAAATTAGAAAGAGTGAGCTGGTTGAGTTGAGGCTGCTGGTAAGTTTTGGGGGAAGTCTACAATTGATGTGGATAAGGATTAATTTAGCTTGCGAAAATGCCTCTTATCATTTGAAAACCCATTTACTGCCATAAAATTATTCTACATTTTGGGAGTTTTTGATAGGCCCCCTTGCCATTTATAAGAGACATATTTAGCAGTTCAAACCCCAAGTTGTTTTCTGATGTTAACAAGTAGCAACAAAGTTCAGGCTAATAAAAGGAGAGAATCTCACCTTCAATGCTTCTGCAAGTAATAAGTCTGCTAAGAAAATTCCAGAACGTTGTCAAGACAATTCTTTCCTGTTCTGGATGAACCTCATTGAAGCCCTGCATCGAAGGAGGCATCATAGTTGTCTTTTCACAACAACCTGCAACCCCCGCTGATGACCCAACTACAGCGAACATCGACTCTTGTTCATCACGCATCAATGCAAGCATCCCAGGAGAGATTGCCCTTCCATTTTGTATGTCATCTCCATCTGATTCACAAGCATCCATTTGAACTCTATCTGCTTGGATTACACTAGACTTCTGAACATCTTCATTCTGAAAATTTTTACTCTCTTGACTTGATGAAACAGCCAAAGTTTCATTCTGATATCTCTCTGCTTGTTTATCAATTGTATGATTTTTATCTGAAAAATTCAGATCAAATAATTTAAAGCAATATCTTAAGTTTGATAGGCAAATAATGTACATCTACCCCGGTACAAATAAACCAATTACTGTAAAAGAAGTCTATAGGTGGTACATATAAATTAAATTGAATAAAATTTTACACCTAACTATTGATACTTGATAGTTTGTTACTAGCGACCCCCAAGGACGAAGAGTCAATGGTAATGGGATATATATAGTCAAAATAGGCTTACACTAGAACGTTGTATATTTATCCATTTCCTAATTGCTTGATTGATCTCAGACGACTGATTTAATTATATACATGCTATTAATATTACAAATATTAAGTTGAAAAGCATGAAGTGCCAGTTAACTTAATTGCATATATACTTCATAGATTTTATGAAAATTTTATTGAGCGAGCTACTAGGACCTAATGCATTGTGTTCATTGGATTAGTAGTGGGCCCCAACATTTAACAAGGTTCACCAACAATCTAGTGGTCACAATGCATTAGGCCCCCAAATTAAGTACAAATAACATTATTAATTCTCAATATTTAAATTTATTCAGGTGTAACACACGTGGTCCATTGTTAGTACTATAAAATGTGTGAAGAAGCACTTGTTTAGAACAAATAAGAGAACATCATAAACATGCTTCCTATATCAATATATCCACTAGGACTTTATAGGCAAAAAGACAGTAATACTGGAAAATTTCCACACAAATTTGAACCAAGGCGTACAGTCAAAATAGAGACAACAAGCAGTAACCGTGACCCAAGCGATTCATGTGGTTTGGCACCAGGCACTAGACCTATGTATGTGGATAGACAACATGAGAAGAAACTCCTCTACCTAGATGAAGATTATAGACGAAAAAGTTACCTTTCCTAATAAACCAGTGAAGCCAACCAATTTCTTATTTGCGACTGTGGCAAACACCGACCCTCTCACAGTACAAAAACCATGCCTTCACTGCACAGTCGCATCCATACCTTTATGTGATAGCACAGCTTAACTATCCATGAATCTTGGGCATTCTTCTTATGCCATTAAATCAATAGAACCAGTGAACACGCTAGAACGAAAGCTACTCCCAAGAACAATAGAATCTCAAACTCTACATTTTGCATAATTCTTTCTCCTTAAATACCTTGGCTGTTCAAATTTGTCAGTTCCTCTAAATACCATTTTTTCTAAGAAACCTTTAGCTATTACATCTTTGAGAAATAACCAACGATTCAGATTGGCCAATAATAGCCCAACAACAAATGTTAAGTATTCATGTAATCTAGTTTTCACCTAAGTTCTTGAGGATAACTAGATCACAAGTTCAACCTCTTTTTGCACCATAATGTCATAGCCAAGTTGAGTTATTATATTCGCAGGGGCTTGTAGCAAAGACACTTTAGTTATATTTATATACAGGCTGCATATAAATTTCAAAAGGAACCAGCGAAAGAAAATGTTGAAAAACGTGAAGACATTTTTAACATTATACTTTTCACCAATACAACATATTTCGTTCTTTTCCCATCTTTCTCAGGTCCAAAAACTTATATTTTTTCTGGGTAACTCTTGAATCTTGTAGGGCGCAAAATGTTTTTACTGAAAAAACAAAATATAAAATGCATGTTTGCAGAAGCACTGTTAAAGTAATTTACATTGAATTATTAACTTTGAGTACAAATAGAACTTAGAAGAAAAGTCTAATACAAATGGAGAACCCCATCTCTACTTTGAGAATAAAAGACTTTTTCCGAAAATTCTTTGACCTTGATAACTGGACAGTTATTTAACATATTCGCTTCTCACAAAAACTTGATGCATGCAAATTTACTAACATCCACACCAGATGTCATATCTTCATGAGAAGAAAATAACTATCACTATTTCAGCCTTACCATTTGTCATAGATTAAAAGTATAGAGAAATATTAAGTAATTTCAATTTTGTACAATGACCTGCGAGTGTCTTTGCAACTTCAGCTGAAACTACAACCAAAAGAGAGCAAAGCCCTTTCACATCCTGTGCCAGGAGAACATCTAATAATGGAGACCTTCAATCATGAGCAGTAACAATAGTTAGTTTTGGAAAGCGAAAACAGAAATCACTCACTATGATCCACGTGATTTGTGCAATGCACAAAAGCACCCAACTCTTCCCATTGGCACATGAAAACATAAGATCAGACCGTTTAAAAGTGAGGCAAATTCTCAAAATTTAAAAATGGGTACCTGTATGTCGACTTTGAAGGTCCACACACTGTTGCAGTAGCAGAGCCAGGCAAACGTACCGGGGAAGCAGAGGCATCCAATGATGTCAAACAAGGTTCCTGATAACAGGGAAGAATAAGCATCAGAAGATGTCAATAAGGTTTTGGTTAAACAGAAAATAGAAGTCCCTAGTTTGTTTGTTGGAAAATGGAGGAAAGGAAAAGGACAATAGGAATCTTATTTGAGGTCAAACTACTAAAAGATTTTCTTTTTCTTTTTTTAGAAAAGGAAAGTGGAGTATAAGCATAACTTAGTTGTAACATTGGTGCCCCAAACTTAGTACAAAAATGAATGAGGAAAGAAAAAACTATAGAAAAATCACTTGAAAAGCAAAGTTATAACATTGCAATGAGCTTGTGCCCATTGAAGCAGTTTTAATAAGTATAGTATGCATCACCTGATGTTCGGCAAGTTATTGCACATTTACTTCCCATCTTTTCATTCAGGACAATATAGCCTTATCTTTTAAATTTAGAAATGTACATACATTGAGGCAAACAGCAATGATTAAACAAAAACCAACAAGACAAAGTTTTCTTATATTCAAGTGCTTATAAGAGAATACCCGCTGAAATTGTGCGATCTTGTTATTAGGTTGATCATTGGAACGTGATACAAATATTAGTTGTCGATAATTCCTCCTCTTGGTTTCTGTAGACGTCCCAAAAACAGAATATCCAACAGCACTATTAATAGCCGCATTAGCCTCCTGTTGGATAGAGGCCATGACATTGGCATGGTAACCATGAAAAAGAGTTTTTCTCTCTTCACTTCCTTCAAAGTTCTTGCAGTCCATGCATTTACAATTTTCAGAGCACAAAATGTTGGCCTGGAAACACTCACAATACCTCTTCAGACACCCAGATTTCTTGCAGTTACATCCTTTGTTGTGTTTCCCAACCATTGTAACCTCACCTGTGTCTTCCTGGTATTACTCTGTAGCAGTTAGAAGGCATACGGTATAACTCAAAACATTAAGGCATGTCATACTTTAACCTACCAGTTTTTAGGTTGACAACCTGATCATTTAGGTAAACATTTATGCAAAGCACTACATAAGCAGTTTACAGTTTAGAAATTAACCTCAGAAGGTAGATAACATTGCAACAAAAACTGAGGAACTTAGGTTCCATACCCTGCCGACGTTTGCTCCATGTGGACTGTTAGCAATCTTTGGTCTGAATGCATTTGGATTTCTCTCTAAGGTTGCTCTAACTGCCTCTTGCCTAGTAGCCTCATACTCAACAATATTGTGACAATTTGTGCAATTGCAACCAGCACAATAAACCCCAGAAGAAAAACATTCACAGTACCTGGTGATTGTTAAGATTAGCTTCTGAACAATTTATCTGTACTTGAACAACACTAGGTATATGAGTGTACTTACGAACTCAATCAAAGATTCTTAGCGAAGCAAAAAGGTAAACCGGAAGGGAGGTATCTATGGCTTACTGTATGCTGGTGTGCAACATTATGCAATCTTACAACTCCAATGGTGTTATAAGAGCAGAATGAAACAGGATTTTACATTTTGCGATGTGCATTTCTTTAAAAGAAATTTTATTGGTTTTAACATGAATCACTAATAAAATGATCTTTGGGTGTTCTATGACCAAATTTCGAATAACGAGTATATAGCTAATCTGAAAAGGGAAAAAAAATGAACTACCTACTCTAACTTGTGCACAGTTGGTTTGATCAATGAAAATGTCAGCGGAGGAAAGAGACTTTTTAAGGAGAGAGAGCTCATGTCGTGACCCTATACCCTCACACAAATATTACTTCCAAGAAGTTAGAACTTGCACAAAATCATTAGATACTTTTTTGCTGCATGACAAAATCCAGTCGTTAGCACTGCAATACTACTGCAGATAATTTAAGCAGTTCCTTTGTTGTCCCAAACTGAGCAATTTAAAGGAAGGAGATGAGCTGTATGAGGGTAAATTCAACTGCTCAGATTTTATCTATGGTTTAATACTGAGAAAATCATCTTCTTCCTCTTGATAGATCATAAGATCCCTTTACATGAAGAGGCAAGTTCAGCTGTGTGATGCTAAAACAACACAGAACCCAGGCTAAGAACTTACAACTTTAAGCAACGAGAACTTTTGCAATTACACTGCTTCTGTTTCTTTGGAGTACCATCCTTCAATTCCGTGCTACACCTTTTTCGTGATTGTGGAGACTCTGTCTTGCTGATGAACATAAATGTGTGCAACGTTAAATAAAACAAATTGAAATGTCCAAAAATAGCATAAAAGCAAGCACTCAATTAATTACAAGCATCCTAATTACCAGGAAAAACATTTAAGCATCCTAAATCCTTAGGTTTGAATATCGTGAAGCGAGTAAAGAAAATGAGTACAAATCAAAACTACGTGAATATCAAACTGAATATGAATCCAAGCACATATCATCTTCATCTCTCCAAGATTTTTTGGTTAAAACATGAACTTACAATAAAACATGTTCGAAATGAGAGATATTTTCAATTTCATGTTTAAGTGCTACTCATTTGATGCATCTCCTCTCAAATCAATTTGCACACCCAATTCTTGTTTAGTGCTCTCATGTAACAATTGAGATGACACATCCAAACATTTTGCTGATGGGAGAGGTTACTTCATGTTTAGTACCAAAATTGTGCATAGTGCAGATACTGTTCACCTTTTAGCAAGATTCAGGGTTGTTTCTTCTTTCATTTTCTTATAAGAAATTCACTTCTCCGAACTGCATGAAAAAAAGTGTATTATAACTGATATATGAAGATAACTCAAGCTTTTTACACATCAAGAAGTTGCTAAGAGCTTCACTAAAAGAACTACCTCATCTTTGCCTCTACAATTAGTTTATAAAATGATAATAGTTGATAAATGTGTTTGAGTGTGTTATTTGCTGACAACCGTCTCCAATCTCCATGCTTTCAACATATAAGGATTGTTTATTTTCTGTACTGAAATCTCTCCAATTATGGAGTAGTACATATGAAACAGCTCAAATGAATTCAAAATTCTGAAGATGTATAAGTAGAGAATAAGAGAAAGGACTATCTTTGGGTGATCGGTTAAACTTGAGAATTTAAAGCATAGAATTAGAAGTTAGTTAGATTCGCATCCAACCACATGCCACCACAAAACCTAGATTTCACTGTAACACCATTGATTTTGTAGCTGCTATCTATGATTAGAGCCTGATTTTAATTACAGCCTCTAGAACAGATCAGAAGTCCTTGGTGTGGTTCATTCTCTACCTCCTATGCAATGATTAGACATTGAAGTATCTGTTTACTTCATCTCAGAGTTTCTGAGGATTCTAATATTGAATTCAATACATTGAAAGAACGACGTGTCTTCTACCACAGGCGTTGATAAGGTGATTACTTATAATGCTTCTGCTACTATTGTGACACACCTGGGAAAGTCCAAAAATATTTGCCTCAAATTACTTGAACTCCTGTCAACTTAAACAAAGGCCACAAAGAGAGTCCCATTCGTAGCATCTGAGGAACAGAGCTGTAACTCTAAAATTAGAGATGTCATGTAATGAAGTAAAAGTTTGAAGTACAGATTATTAATTGCTGTAAGTATTGTCTTTTATGGGTGGTGTTACCCTCCTAGAGTAGATTCTAATTTCTCCATTACTTGAATGAAAAATATGATCTCCATTTTAATATAATACAAGGAGTATAGAGAATTACACATTTGGATAAGTTATTGTGCAATGGCCCAGCAAAAAAGCCAAAAAGAAAAAGAAAAAGTCACTGTGCAAAAGAATTTAGCATCAAATGGCAGCTTCCCCAAATTGTCTTCGCTAACTATCATTTTCTATGATAGTTAGCGAAGACAATTTGGGAAGTTTACAAAATCGAATTCACTTATCATCGGAGAGTTTTAACAGCATGCATGCACATGTATCACATATACTCTTCCACAATCACTCTTGGCTCTTGGCAATACGTAAAAAACTAGTTCTCCACGCTTTCCTTTATGCAACTTGTTGGTTTTTTCCCCCCCCTTCCCCTTTTTCCTTTGGGTAAACTAAAAACAATGACTATATTTGAATTTACAGGCCACAACCTTACAAAAATTCAGTCCATAGCGAAAACAAACTGTTCAGAATCACTCCCAAAGAAGAATTAATAATAACGAAAAACTTACATATCTTGCAATGTCGGCCGGGATAGGGGCTGCATTGGATGCGCCACCCACGGTTGAGCCACCTGCGGAGCTATCGGCACAACCTGTTCCAGCGTCAGTTGCGGTTGAGCTTGTGGATTCGATTTCAACTGTGGAACTGATTGATTTGCTGTTGCTTGCGGCCGTGCCATTGCTAGCAATTTAGACTGTAACTGAGCCTGTGGATGATCCGACAGTATCCCATTTGCTGACGCTCTACACATCTCGAAAAAGTCCAATTGCCTTGCTAGCTTCTTCGCCGGAAAATCAGAGTCCATCGAGACCGGTTCACTTTGCTCCATCACACTTCAAATTCGCAAAAAGCAAATATACAAAATTGTGTATGTTAAAGCAAATCACACAACTCAAATCCTTGGACTTCGCTTTCAAAACACCGAATTCAATTTCGAATATTTCTCGAAAGAAACAGATTTCATAGATGACTTTGGCGGTATGAAGCTTTGATTGTCACCAGAATCTGACGACATTTGCCGGAGATAGTACAAGTCACGTCGCAATCTGATGAAATGGATCCGTACAGACGGATTGAAGGAGGTTTTGGGAGTTTAGAGAGAGAGAGAGCTGAGAAGGCTTTCGTGAGTTTTTCTGTTGTCTCGCTGTCGATCTTTATCTGACCTTTCGAAATTTCAATTTCGCCATTAACCGAGGGTGGGATGAGGATGGGTTCAATCGGACGGGTGAGATTGAATGGACTGATCCAATGGTTGGAGTTCGTGTAAAAGGTGAGTCGTTCATTATTAGCCGTCGATTGAGAACGTGATGTGACTGGAGAGAGAGATTTTTAGGATAATGTCGTTTTTGTAGAATTAAAAATGTCGGAAATTTGGCGCTAATGGGAAGAGCTAAATGATTTACCGCTGAAGTTGCTGTACACGTGTACCATTGGGATTGGTGCGAGTTTGAATATGAATTCAAAATGTGGCAAAGTTGTTGTGAGAACTTTTATTCTTAATTTTACTTAATATTAAATAATCTATGATCTATAATAATAAAAAAAAGCTTATTTTGAATTCTCTAACTTAAAAAAATATAATAATAGTCGATATTGATTTAATCTTTATACAATTTCATCTTCTAACGATATAAAATTTATTCTAAAAATTTTTTCTTCCCAAAAATTAAAAATCTCACCTATACCCCATTCAAGCTATCAAAGATTAAACTCTGTCTCATAACCTTGTCTTCTCTATCTTTTACACTACCTAACGACGCTTCGTTTTCTCTCCCTAACTTTCTCTTCTTTTTTCCTTTTTCTGTTTAGGGGCATAATGAAACAATTCATTATCGACGACACCATAGCCACCACCGACAACACACCCACCGTCTAGGTATACCCTTTTTGACTCATTTTCTATGTCTTCATTTTTTTATCGCCCTTTCTCTTTATTTATATCTTTGTACACAGTCACCGTACATTGTGCGCACACAAATACGCACAATGTCTCTGTCTTCATCTCTATACACACAGTAGCCATATACAACGCACTGTTACCTGCACGATTTTGAATGATTTATAAGACCCAAAAAAAAAAAGAATCAAGAAAGAAAACCCGTTTCGGGGGGAGAAAAACCTCCAATGCCTCAATTGAGAAGAATCAAATCTCCAAAATTTTCATAAAAAAGTTTAATATAATATTTAATATATTTATTTCATTGATAGGAAAACCTTTAAATGCAAGATAATAAAACTACTTTAATAACTAACTTGACTCATGACTCCACTATCTTAGTAACTACGTACATAAGAAATTACCCATAAAATACTCTACCAGTAATTCACTTATTAAAGTAACTTCCTAATAATTACCTCAAATACCATATAAAAATAAATTAAACATGTATACACAAGAACAACAACAAATACACATACACACACAACCCATGCACACAACACAAACACCCACAACGTACACATACAACACACACCCACACTAAGTTAGGTGATGAAGGGTTAGTTTCGACAGAACCAAATCAAAACGAAAAATCAACTAGGGTTTTTGGATATAATGTGCGGAATTCAATCATTGCTTTAACTGCATTAATTTATCTTTTTGAACAATATTGCAGGTTAAAGATGTGGTTGCCTACTATTGATCCTAATCCTATGGAGGCTCAAGCTACTCTCTATTACAAAAGCCCATTGTCATACCTACATGTGTAGGTGTTTTGAGTTTGAATTCTATATTTTCTATGCCTTTGTTGTGAAGATTTTATTAAAAAAGTTGATACCTGAGAAAATTGCCCCATTCAAACAAGCGTGGATACTATTAACTAGGAATCTACGTTAACATGGTAATGGCTTCCTAATTATTGTGTATGGCACATGGGTGATACACAGTAAAAAGCTGAGCGTTCCCTCCCTAAGCATTGTTTGGATTGGCGTTCAAAATGGTGAAGCTTGTCAATTGGGATTCTAACTAGTAAAATCAGGTCTCTTTCGATCATATTTTGATTCGAATTTAAATTCGATTAACTTAGGTGTGCAGTTCCGGTAGGATGAGAGGTCAACTCTAACCTAACCTTAAGTATATAATATTCAACTCTAACCCTAATCCGAACCTGACCTCAACCCAAGGTATTCAACTCGAGTATTGTCTGAGTTAAACTCGGGCGGGTTCGAGTTAAATTCGGATTACTTAATTCAGGTTGATTTCGGGTTAAAAATCGGGCTGAGCTCGAATTACTTAATTCGGGTTGATAAAAGAGAGAGGAGTAACAAGTAAGAGAGAGATGTTGAGAGTCTGAGACGAGATTCATACGAGTGAGAGAAGGAAACTGAGAGTCTGAGACCAGATGAGAAACAAACGACTAGTGAGAGCTGGATCTAAGACTACCGGAGGCATAGGAGTGAAAACTTGAAATTAAGTGAAAGTCTAGACTTTGAAGAGTGAAGATATAAATGCTAACCCTAGTTTAATTATGTATTTATATACATTCAAGTTTAACTCGATTTAATAATCGGGTTCAACCCAATTTTAATATTCGGGTTGAACCCGACAACTCGATGTCTTAACCCAAGGTTTGTCCGAATTTAATTCGGGTTGGAGTTTTTTTGTCCAGACCCAACCCAAGTATTAAAAATTCTAAACCTAGCCCTTTTTTTTTTATTGGACTCGAATTGAATTCGGATTGACCCGCCCAAGTTACACCCTTACATTAACTGAATATGAATTGATATTTTTTTTTTATCAATTATTCAAACCCAAATTTAAATTTGATATCTTATATTTTACATATTCGAATTTAGATATACCTATATTCAATTCGATCTAAAATATTTATTTATTTTTGTATAAATATTAAAAAAAATTAAGTAATTATTTAAAATTTTTTAGTTAAATTAAATTATTCGGATCGAATCGGATTCTCAGATTGTTAATAAATTTGGATATGAAACCACAAAAATAAAATCTGACAGATTTTCAGATTAGATTTGAATAAGTTAAAATCTGATCTAAACTCGATCCTTTGACAGACCTACCTTTACTTTACCTCACAATACTTTATGGGTGTGACTATTTCCACTCTACAAATCTCCATTCTCATTCCATTTAATTTATTATTATCAAACTATTAAGTTTACCCCTTCTATACCCACCTCATTCGTAACTAAATGCACCTCATGCTACGTACACCCTTTTTAATAAATAAACTCACTTTATATTTTGTTATAGTTAAGGTTTCATTCTCTATCTAATATCATGCATTCACACAAATACTTTTTTCAATATTAATTTTTTTAGTGAAATACAGATCAGTATTACTTCTCTTCTATGTTTGATTTTATGTTTGTTATATGATTTTTTATTATTTTCGATCTGTTTTGATATTTCTATCAAATTTAATAATTTTTTATTTAGAATTTATATGTGTATATATATATGTATTCTTTCAAATTATTTGTTCTTTTTTATTCTATTAAGGTTTTGCATCTATATTTTTTATTTTTTTTTCTTATACGATTTTGTATTTGTGCTTGATGTGTTTTTTTTTCATATTCACGTTTTGTCTTGTAATTTTGGTTGTTCCTTTAATTTTTACTTAATTTTGTTTCCTCTTGTTTCGATTTGTTTCTTTCTTTTTGTTTTTTTTCTTATGTCGTTCCTTTCTTTTTTCTTACTTCTGCTTCTTTCTTTCCTTTTTTTTTTCTTGTTTTATTTTTTTTTCTTTTTCTTGTTTTAGCATGCTTGATTTTTTTTACTTGTTTCATTTTTGATTTTTTTTTTATTGTTTCAGTTTTGCTTGGTTTATTTTTTTTTCTTGTTTCATAAATATATTTATGCATTCAAACTAATTGTCTTCTTTCATTATTTTTCTTACGATGATTACTTTCATTAAAGGGTATATATAAAATGAGTGAACTTAACTATTTATGGGGTGTATATAACATTAAGTGTACTTAGTTACTAATGGAGTGAGTATAAAAAGAATGAGCTTAGTAGTTTGATAATGAGAAATTAAATGAGATAAAATTGCTAACAAATTTAGATATCAACTACGAAAATAAAATCTAACGAATTATCAGATCGGATTTGAATAAGTCAAAATCTAATCTAAACCCGATTCGTTGACAGGCCTACCTTTACTTTACCTCACAATACTTTATTGTTAAGCTTGGACAATATTGTCATGGGTGAGGCCATAGCACCAAAATGGTATCATACATCCATCGATCTCAATTTTTAATTTTAAAATTTGATGATCTATAATTATTTATTAAAAAATAAATAAATAAAATTATATTCATAATGCATTCTTATTACTTAAAAGTGAATATACGATACTGAAAAAGTGTTTCTTCCCGCTCTAATGAAAATGATCATGACGGTTACCCCACATTTTTGAACCCATATAAATTAGACTAGCTAGTAATTGAAAATGAATTTTACTATGCCTCTTAGATGACTGAACATATTCATTACCAATGAAGAAGTCAGTCATAAACACAAAATGTTGATACAAAAAAGACAAAAGATTTTGCCTATTATGAGTTAGATATAATGTCTACATATACTAACATACCAGTGGTGTTGATAATAGAAAAAAGTAAGCTAGGTTTAGTAACACTTTATTGAGTAATTTAACCAAAAAAGTAATTTGTTATAAAAGCAAAAAATATATATTTGATCACTATATTATACAAGTGATCCATATGAATCTTAGTTTATAAATAATATACTTAAATACATGTATTTATATATAGTACTATACAATATGTAATTAAGTCATCGATGCATTTCTAAAACAATCAACAAGTTCTATGATGGGAGTTTAGCAGTAATGGGTTGGACAGGCACGTGCAAGTAATGATCTATGCATGCTAATTTTTTGGCCAATTAAAATATTTTACATAATATATCTTGTACCTATGATATTGGTGAGGGCTTTTAGCAAGAAAACAATCTATACATTTTTTATTAATTGATGGATGAGTCAAATTAAAAATGTGAATTACTTTGATTTTAAATTTTTTTAAGAAAATTTATTCACAATACATATTAGTAATTTTGGCACTTTCAAGGAACAAAATAAATGAAAATTTTGACCATTAAATTGGAAATTTGAAGGCTAACATTATTGCTTTTAACTATAAGTGGCCATATTTTTGAACTTTCTAACTATGTTTCTTTTATATCTATTTTCACTTTTCACTTTCTAGAGAACACACAAAAGTCCATGTCAATGTGAATCTAAGGCCTTTTATGAACTGTTTGTGCATCTATAACGTCCCAAAATTTATATTTGAAGACATTAACTATCTATTCAATATCTAATCATAAGAGGATCTAAATTAATCATTAAGTAATAAAAATCATCCATCAATAAAATAGATAACTAAACAAATCCTCCAAATCAAAATTGAAACCTTCTTGTTACATCCAAACTCAAAGGAATCGTTCTTGCATCATTAACTAAAACAAAATATCCATAATAATATTAAACCATTATTTAAAACTCAAAACTAAATAAAAAATCTCTAAGCCTCTGAATTCGGATCCACATCCTGATCCACCTCTGCATCCCAATCTACTTGCTCACTTAGCCCAAGATCCTCCTTAATACCAAATTCTGAAAATAGTTTTATAACGTAAGATGAGCAATAAGTCTAGTAGAAAAACCTTCTCAAACCCAAAAAATGTTTCAAAATAATAAAACAAGTAAGTCTTAGTTTGTAAGATAACATATAATAATTTGAAGTAAAACATGACAGTTAACAATATCTCAGGTTTATGATATTAAATAGTAACACCTGTAAAAAGTAAAACTCATTCTCAATTACAGCTAATCACAACCATCATATCTCATATACCTAGGTAGACTAGTATGAATTTATATATCGAGAATATTCTAGCCCACACACACACATATAATCCTCCAACCAATCTTTATAATGATACACCATTTTAGGAAGGACATATACCAACGTATTAATAATATTAAATCTAAACTATGAATAGTATATCAGATCTTAGCCTCGATCCCAATGAGCGAGTGGTACGAATTCTTGAAACTCATAAGGAACTAAACAATTCTATTGCGAGTGATAGATAACTTTCAAACCCCTTAAGATAAGAAATTCATCTAAGCACCCTACAATATACAATCAAATGTAACCCACGTTTATCACATCCATCAATACAAGAGATATTTTCACACTTTTTTCATAAAGCCCATGCATAATCACAAATCATAGTTCTATAATTGTTCAAACATAATAATTTTTAAAAAACATGCAAGAGATCTCCAAGAAATATATTTACATTGATCATAACCAAGAATTAGGGTTTTAAAATCAAGAACGTGTGAATTTTAATGTAAAAAATGTGTAAATTAAGTTCTAAATCAAGAATTAGGTTTTTCAATCAAGAACAGATAAATCTCATAAGCAAATTATATATTTTGTTCAAGAAACGAATCATAAATTCAAACAAATGTAAAAACATTATAGATCAGTTATTTATATCACAATAAGGATGAAAAAAAATATTATATAACTTAAATTATTAATGAATGAATCTGAGAAAGAACTATTACCTTAATCCGCATGTAATTGATCCTAACACATTTTGATGTGATTACCACACATTAATCTTTCAAGATTTAACTAATTTTTTCATCAAACTTTCGTAGGCTTCTTAGGGTTAAAAAATAGGTAAAGACTACTTTAAATTGCGGCCCTAGGGTATTTATCGATTGAAAAACAAAAAAAAAACCCTAAAAATTGATCGCTGGTGTTTTTAACGAGGTGTCCGGATGGTACCAACTCTCTGTTTCTCCTTTATTTCGATGATACGCACAATTTCATTTTCGGGGGCAAGCTTCCAAATCGTGCATGGGGCGTTCAGACTTGGAAACTTTATGCATAGACTTTCGACGACTTAGTTAAAATTCAATCAGGAAATTTTTATTACATACACTTTTATAACCCTTAAAGTCTAGTTTCTATTGTCTAAAAATCAGATTAATTGGATGTCAATTTAAAAAAATAAATCCAAAATATAAAGGTAATGAAAAATTATTTGCTACCCGAATTCTCCCCAAAATACGTTTTAACTCCGGAATACTTCTAATACATCTCATATTACCTCTCTAAAGGTTTGAATACTTTCAAACTCTTAATACATTTCATATTACCTCTCTAAAGGTTTTCAACCTTCCAGATTTAATGGTAGCATTATTTTGACCTAAAAACCTGTATAAAATTACCTAACCACATTTCTCAAGTTTAAACACATCCGAAACTAAATTTCACATGAAAATAAATACGTGCAAAACTCAAATTTTATGATCATTTCCTCAGCAACGATTCAAACTTCTTATCATTATTTAGAAGTACTCTTAAAACTATTTTGTCCACCTTTCAATTTTGTAGGAAGTCTTACAATATCGGTTTCACGTTTTGCTTGCAAAAGAATATGGAGATGCCCAAACTTCAATATTGTATAAACTACGTGTTATTTTAGTTTATTTATGCAATTGATGAGCTGAATATACGTAAGGATGAAGTATGCATATTTGTGTAGCTTTTTAATGGTTGACATATATTTCGAGCATAAAAAGAAATAAATTTCAGCAATTTGGTCTAAGGTTACTAGTAATAATTAACAAAAAATTCGTCCTCCACTGAAATATGCAGGTTCTGGGTTTTTGTAAGAAAAAAAAAAGTACATATATATCATAGTTTTAAAACTTGGTTCAAACATCAACCCAATAAAGGACTGGATCAATATGTTAGTGGTTCAACCGTTGAGTCATTGGTTGAACTGATAAAAAAATAAAAAAATATTATTAATGATAAAAAAATACAATAAGTATAAATGAAAATGAATTATAATTATAAAAATAATTCTAGACAATTACTAATTTGAATTCTACAAAAGGACCACGGTGGAATTTGGCTTGAGATGTGGATTCTACATTATACAGTACCCTCGCTATCCCAAAAACTAAAAATAGAAAGAATTAAAAGAAAAGAAAAAAAAGCAAATAGTATGAATGGAAAAGATTTAAAAAAAACTACTCTTAATGGTATACTTAGCTAATCTGTTCACTGTTGAAAATTGAAATAGGCCAAAATTTATATAAATCAACTAAATCTAAACTAGGTGATGCTTATATCTGTTGGCTGCTGTGTCTTAGACTCTCGAGTGAAGGATCAACGAAGATTTGTTGTGCCTTTAGTTCGTTCGAGTTCAACTGAGTGTCCTGCATTCGTAGTCAACGAAGATCTGAGTCATTGTTCGACACTTGGATAGATAGATACAGAGAGAGAGAGTTCGGACTTCGAAGATGCACGAGAAGGAGAGGTAGAGTGGGAGAAACACAGATGATCGATCAAATTTGGGCAAAATGCCCTAAAAGGCTAAAATCTAATCTTTTATACCATTTATATTAATCGGATGAGAGTTTAGCAGTATTGGGTTGGACAGACACGTGCAAACATTGGGCAAGTATGATCTAAGCTGTTGGAAGCTAACTTTTGGCTAATTAAAAAGATTTACATAATATAATTTGTACCTACGATGTTGGTGGGGCTTTTAGCAAAAAATCAATCTATACAATTGCCATTAATTATGGATGCTAATGACATTGATTTTAATTTTTAAGAAAATATATTCACAATACATATTTGCAATTTTGGCACTTTCAAGCTGCAAATAAATGGAAATTTTGACCATTAGAAAAAAGATTAACAATCATTGGTTCTAAGAAAATATATTCACAATACATAATTATTGCTTTTAACTATCAACTGTCATAATTTTGAACTTTCAAACTATATTTCTTCCATTTATATTTTCACTTTTCACCTTCAAAAGAACACACAAAAGTCCAAATGTTAATGCGAATCTATGGCCTCATATGAATTGTTGTGCTTGGTTTCCCTCCAAAGAATACTAGTCATTTTTACATTTTTTTTTCTTATTACCTTTTTTGACAGATACCCATCATGCATTAGTGAAGAACCTACTTATATATAATAAGTTGTATCAAATTTGCCGTAGGTGATCTACAAATATATATCTTGTACTGTCCACCGTAGTAGTCGGAGTCCAGATCTCTTTATGGTTTCCTAGTCAGGAAAAAAATAAACAATAAAAACAGCTTCCTTAAAGTTTTCAAACTTAGTGTTGCGGAATGCTCCTCCTTAGGGCTTCTTGGGCATGGTGTGCCTCTCGAGAGGGAGAGAAAAGGGGAGGGGGAGAAGAGTCAATTAATAGAGTGCTAAAAAAGAAGCTTCCTAAAGTTTTCGACATATGTGTTGGAGAATGCTTTGACATGGTGGGCCTCCTACAGTTTGTAGTCGGTGTCGATGTGAGTTGGCATTGGCGAAATATAAAAGTTGAACATATCCTTCAACAGAAACATCACTGAAATTTCAAAACTTAGCGTAGGCCAGTCTCTTAAGTTAAAAAAAAGTTGGGAGGGAGAGAGACACCCACACCCACACCCACACCCACACATATAGATACACACAGATTTTATGTAAAAAGTACTGTCATAGAATTAGTGGACAAAAGAGGAGCTATTTGGTGTTGATGGATCCATCATTTTGAAGAGAAAAAATATCACTGCATTAAACTGTACGTGGGGCATAGACTATGATGTCCAGCTTCCCAGAATTTCTTTCTTATGACACCAACACTGCAAAACGAAGACAAAGTTTTAGTCGGCCACGAGGCAAGAGAAGAAAAAGAGCACTCTTATATTTAGAATTAATTTGATCCTAATTTATTGGAATTATTACATTAGTAAGAAGTCTCCATGATAGATAAGACTCACTCTCCATCAACCAACTATAATAAATTAGGTCTCCAAATTAATTGAGAATAACATTTTCCTTTTTGTGTGTGTGTGTGCATTGAAATGTGATGCAAGCAGCCAATAAACACCGCGCCTTTTTTGTAAGTAGAAGACTTATATTTCAAAAATAAGATATACAACAAAGTTAAATCGTTGCTCTTAAGCGAGTTATTCACGGGATATCCTATTTTTAATCTAAAAGATATATTCTCTCACATCTTGATAATTTTAGGAGTAAACACTTTTCCTTTCTCACTAAAAACAATCAAATCCACGCCAAAAACACCAACTTCCTTCACAACTCGAGAGATTGATTAAAACTATCTCAGTTTGATAGCTAGATTTAGTCAAACCACATTCGACCTATGCCGATATATATAAGTTATCCTAAGACACTTTTTATTTTCTTCTTTTTTAACATTAACCTAAGACACTCGGAAAGGGAAAAAGAACCTTATCAGTCTTCATAATAAAGAACATAAGATGTGGCCCCTTTAAGTTTTGTGTGGACGAGGCTCAATTACTCTACAGTACTCTTAGAAAGAATGATTACAAAGTCCTTGACAGTAGTATATTCAGACTGCATAGATGGTTTTTATAATTTCTCTTTCAAAACTTTTTTATAAATACCCCCCTTCATGTTTTTTTCTCTTCCAAGAAATTAATTTGCTTTTTCTAACCAGATTTTCAGTACTTATGGTGGGAGTTGAGAGGTTTTTCTAATCAAAATCAAAGGGTCTAATTTGCCTTTGTGATGTATATATTCTCATATCCAAGTGCTTGAGTGGGTATACTATGGGCTATAGATTGAAAGCACCATTTTCTGAAACCTTAAAACTATGAAATTTAGTGACAAGAGTTTATAGGTTCAAAATCTGGGTTTTATGAATCTACTGTTGAAGGGCTGCTGGGTTAAAGGATCTCAAGCATCCTAGGGCATCAATTAAGATCTCGAGTTCTTGTGATCTAGAGTTCGAAATGGGATCTGGGGCAAATTGCCTCCCAATTATCTCTGTTATACTCGGTCGTTTTGTGATGGGTACCATGTATGCTTTGTTTCTTTAGTTTTAGAGGTGACTGAAATTTTTTTGATGAACACACAAAAAGAATATATACAAATATGAAAAATGTTTTACCTAACATCGTACTACAGATATGTTATATAATACCAGTGGTGAGATTTAGGGTTAAAACCTCAACAGAGACGAAGTTTTGAGTAGATGCTTCTCAGATAGGTTATACAATAGTAGCAGGGAGGTTTTATGGGCCAATCTAACGGAATTATTTTGTTTCCTCGGACTATTAGTTAAACATCTTAGTCACCTAATTTATTAAATATTAAAAAGCCAAGTACTTTGGAGGAAAAAAACAATAAAGTGGGAATCTTCAAGCAGATGAGTCCATCTAGTAGATTAATATGAACAGGTAGAAAGATTCTTTACAGAAGCATCGATGAGCTTAAAGTGGATGCAATTTGGTTTAACCCTTTTCTACGTAACAAAAAGTGTTACTTCTCTATATCGTACCATCCGTTATAATCTAGTCAAGTAAAATTATAATTCATAGAAGTCAAGTTTGAAATGTTAAGATTGTCTTAAGAAATTAAAAACGATCTCAAATTTCTAGAATTGATCAAAAAATATAAACCTCTTGGATTCTTAACTTTATCCTATTTGAGTTGTAACTTATTCTTATGTACTTTATTTTTTTTTCAATCACTCTAGGTAGATACCCACTCCAGTATTATAGAAATTCAGGGTTATCAGTAAGACATGGCGTGCCATGTTTTAAACAGTGTAAGTAGTTTCGTGTTTCTCAAAGTGAAATTGATGTCCTGTTAAAATTTATTAAACTCATACTCAATTCATTTATAATCACGTATATTCGGGATTGTGTCGTTATGATCCATATTTAACCGGGTTAGTGTCGTATTTCATCAGGTTCATGCTACCGTTTATCAATCAAACCTACTAAATTTAAACTCAAACTCACTAATTGGGTATTAATTTCGTATGTGTCTATCTAGAATTGTCGGGCCTGAACATATCTTCCCTATATATTACGCCGATGAGTTTTGAAAAAGCTAGAGATGCTGCAAATTTGGTTGTCCTTATTGGCTCCAGCATAGTCTCACTGCTTAAGCTTTCACGAATCTTTGCTAGAAAGCAACACAAAACAGCATCGGTTACCTTTTGTTCATAGTGAGAAATCTAAAGTCTAAACATCGTAAATGCTAGTAAAGCATAGCATTGTCTGTGCATTTCACATCAGCCCCTAAAAAGCTTGTTTGATATGCAGTAAAAGGAGAGAAAAAGATGGCTTATTTTGTTTACTTGTTTAATATTAATATGTGGGAACAACTAAGGCATCAAATTTGGTATTGTACTAAGCAAAATTAAGAAAGTTACGACTCAGCTACGTTAAAGTTAAAACTGATTCAATTGGGTTAATGTTACAACCCAATAATATTCAAAAAATTTTGGATCAATTCTTGTCGGGGTCAATCATGATCGGTCATATTAAATTATGAATTGATTTGAGTAAGTCGTAATTTTTTTCACGGTACCCAAAATGTAACTTTTGATGTCGTAATATTCTTCCTGGTGGCAACAATCCTCAGCATTTTTGAGCTATTTTGGGGGAAGACAAAGGCAATGGGCCAAGGGAGCACCTCCCCATGTTGGCATTTCTTCATTGGTCGATGATAACATAAATTGAGAGAGGGGCCTTGTTGCATGAGAGAAGTGAGCTTACATTCTGCCACTAGATCCAAGAATTTCTTGAGATTTACGTCAGATTTTTGTTACTTTTAGCACATCCAGAGCCAATATTCAAAAAGTTCATAAATTATTGCACTCCTAACAACTTAGGAGACAGGGTGTGAATTTCTTCTCTATTATCATTCGTGCATTTGCAGACTCTAACAAGTACCCACTTTTGCTGTGGAAATAGCTCTTCACTAAGTATAAGACTAATAATCGAATGCTAAGTTTGAATCCCATTATTTTTTATTTGAACAACTAAAAGGTATATACATGAGATTGTGTCGTTATTTGATCAATAAATACAATAAAAGCAACACAATTAATACCGGGTTTAACACAATACGTATCTACAAGCCATGTGCAAGTAGTAGATACTTGTATGTACAATTTATACGAAATGGAAAGTTGTGCTATGTAATTGTCATAGTGTTGTAACTTGTGTTTGCTTTCCTTTCAAAGTTATAGGTACAATTCCACTTCTGGTGGACTTCTAATGGTTACGCATAATGACTTTTAAATGTGAAAACAACAAAATAACTATGAATAATACTTTTTAAACCTTCTCTATAAAGCTTTCTTTTAAATAAATAACTTCTTTTATTGTTAATCTCGTCATTTATAAGATCAAAGTCACATATTGTCGCTAATGCATATAACAATTATGAATAACAAGTTTTAAATGTGCAAGTGACAAAACAATTATGAATATTCCATATTAAAATTCACCATGAAAGTTTTTGTTATTTTTTTTTCCTTTAGTTCTTACATCGTTAAAGTGATAAAAAAATGATTTCAGTAGGCTCATCATTTGTAACCACGAAATTAAGCACAGATATACATGTAACGATTGTATGCATTGACTATTAAATGTGACCATGACCAAATAATTATGAATTCTCCATTTTTAACTTTCACTATAGAGGTTGGTATTCTTTCTTTTTTGCATAATTTCTTGCATTGTTGTGGCAGCGACGTGACAATTTTTATAATCTCATCATTTTATATTGGCAAAATCACTGTTATATATTACCTATAATGTCGTCGTTATATTAAAAGTGAAATGTAAAAACAATATAATTATGAGTAATCATTTTCTAACTTTGAGAATAATCTTTCTTTTTTTTTAAAAAAATGTTGAATTATCGCATTGTTTGGCTAGCGATGGATGTGGTGATGTCTGTAATCTCATCATTTGTAATACTGCAATTACAGACTACCAATTATACATGTAATGGTTATGCAAAATGATAAAAAGACTTCTACATGTGAAAGCAACAAATCAATTATGAATTATCCAATTTTAACTTTCACAGCAAAGGTCTTATTTTTTTTTTCTTTTTTGTTGGGGTACTGATGCGATGCTTCTCGTAATCTCCCATTTTGAAACATCAAAGTCACAAACGTATTTTTATCAATCAATTCATAATCTCCTATGCTAGTTGTCTTATGAGAACTCTCTAATATAGTGGATCCTTGCTAAGAAACATTGTGCAAATAGTAAGGGATAGACTTATGACATTAAAATTCAAAAGTCATCACCTGTGAATATATAGCTACTACAAGTCTGGAATTATAATTATATTTGTATGCTTATGGCTTCTTTCTTTTGGCAGGGTAAGCCCCTCACTTATACTTTTAAATGTGAAAAGCAATACTATAATATTTATGGACTACTCAGATTTTTTACTTTCACTATGAAAGTCTTCTTTTTGTTATTTGTCCATAATCTCTCAACCTGTTCGAATGTAGATGTGACTATTGATGGAATCTCATCACACGTACAGTTGAATTATTAGATTGCGGTCTATACATGCTATTATAACTTATAAATTATCACTAAAAATCATTTTTTAACTTTCTAACTAAAAATAGAGATTAAATAATGTAACATTGACTTACTGAATAAAAAATAAATTTTAAATAATTAAAAATAGGACCAAAAATAAGCCACATCATTTGATTTATGTTTTTTCTCTCATTTTTCAGTTAGTATAGTATTACCCTAAAAGTTTTGTGCATTTGGCCTAATCTTTCATTGTTGATGTGGCTTGTCTTTGATTGGCTACTGCACAACCTTGACAAAACCCTAATGTATATGATTCCTACCGACCCACTTTATTTTTTTATTCTTTTTTTTTTTTTTCGGGGGGTGAGGGGGTGGGGTGAGGGGGTGGTGGGGGTAAGTTACTCAACCACTGGATCAGGCTATCAGCCTGATGTTTAGGGTTATTCCCACTTTATTTTTAACTTACCCTACTTATTTATTACCACACAAATTTAGGGTTCTTACAATTTCTCATATCACGCTCTATTTAGGCCGTGCTCCCCACGTTCCAACCATTCTTATCCTTAGTGCCTCGGCTTCTTACTAAACCCCTCCATCGGTGAGTGAAAAGATGGCGTGGGTATAACATTTGACTAGGGTTTCCAAAGGGCATAGTGGATGGTGATAAGAACCGCACAAGCTTGTCTTGCTGGCCCTCTCTCATTCGTCAATTACTTTCTCTCTCTATCTTTCTCTCTCTACAATGTAACTGTATGTATATGTATGTGTCGACAATACAACGATGCCTTGTTTCTAGGACAAAAGATAAGATACTCTTTCAGACAAACATACACAACTCACAGTCTCTCTCTCTCTCTCTCTCTCTCTCTCTCTCTCTCTCTAGAATTCCAAACCTAAAACGCTAGGGTTTCTCACCATTGCGCACTGGAATTCTGCTCAGCCAGCTTCGAATCTACGGGTAAAGTTCACTTCTGTAGCTTTGTCTTCAACTTTTCTATCAAATGATAACATTTTTTGTATGAGCCGTGAAGAATCCAAGTTGGGTTGGGGAGGGGCTATTTGATCTGATTTTTCATTGAAGCTAAAGTTTGTTTGTGCATTTCTGACTACTGTTTGTTGGGTTTCCGATGTATAGATGGTTGGGTTCGTGTTGATGGGTACAAGTCGTAGCTGACTTGACCTCATTTTTCCATGTATTTAGCTATTTTAATGTTATTTGTACGTTGAATTTGTGGGCTTTAAATTTATTCCTTTTTGGGTTTGATTTGAGGTGATAGTATATCATTTTGTGGTATCTTCTGATTAATTTTGATTGTTTTTTTTTGACTTAAAATTTGTGGCATATGGGTTAGATACAGTGAATTGGTTCACGATCCGACAAACCCTAGATTTATTTATGTGGAATTTCATGCATGATTGTGCTATCTAACTTGGAGTTTTTAGAGGTATGTTTGATGGTGCTTTGTGGGTTTTGGCTTAATTTTCGAAACTTTAATACAACCTTACTCTTTCTGACACGTGGGATGGTCAATTCTTATTTTTAGAAAAATGAAACCCTAATAGTTGGTTTGATCACTGATGTTATTAAATGATTCATTTTGGAGCTTGTTGAGTTGTTTTATCTTAGGTTGTTGATTTATGGCATCTGGTTGTGAAAATTGTTACTGTGAACAGCTTTATCTTTGTTGTTATGTCAAAGTAGGGCTTTTGCTAAATGATCCAGTAAATTTTTTGTACATTTATGTATTGCTTGCAGTTGTTTTAATTTCTAATGATGTTTTATTTTGTGATGTACCTGTAACTAGTTTGGGATTGATGAGTTTTAGTTTCATTTTTGTGTTTGGAAATGAACCTTTACATGCATGTCTGTTTGGGACTTGAAACATAAGCTTATGATGTAATTCTAAATTCTTGTTGTATAGATATGGTGCATATAATTATACAATCCTTTTAAAAAGTAAAGGAATAATTCATTGTATGCTCATCGCGCGACTGTGTGATTGTACTTTCTAGCTATTTAATGTCTCAATATGCTTGTTATTTTATGTGCATGAGAGATTTATCACTTTTTGCTGTGGTTTTAGTTAATTCTTTCAGCATGGAGACGAGTATTGTAGCAGTGGAAGAAAATCGTCTGCAAAGCGAGTCTAATACTCCTGTGACCAAGTCCTCGGGATCAGTGGTTAAAAATATCGATTCAATATCTGTACACCTGAATGTTGCGATGGAGAAGAATGAGGCAGAACAGTGTCAGCCCTTTTCAATTCGGTAAGCCTTTTATCTTGCTAGGTTGCACTCTTAAAGAATTCTATTAAAGTTTTTTAGCATCTAGGGCTCATCTATCTCCTTGTGATTTCATATCTATGTGCATGTGTGTCTATGACTGTTATGCGATTGACATGGCTGCAATACCTTCTGAACTGATACTTCCTTTTGCTTGAAGAGTATTATTTCGTTTCCTCCTACCTGTTTCTTTAAATGTCTAGAAGTGACCACACAGCTGATGCATGTGAGCACTTTTCTATTTCCATTTTCCTTTATATGAATAATTCGCTAACTTATACACAAACACATGTACATTGGTATGAAGCAACATGTGGATATTGCATTTCGTATATACAATGAACTTCTAAGGGAAGGGCGGGCCTTCATCACTAAATACATTGGTAACTTTATTGAGCAACAACTAATGAGAATTATTTGTGACATCAGATAGGCACTGGCACTGTATGCCAGGAGCTATTTTGCCATGCATTAGTCCTTTATTCTATGTGATAAATGACAGACGTGTGGTTTCTTTGATGGATTTTCTTTGACATATTTCTCTAATTTGATTGCAGTGGATATGTTGCTGAAATGCGCATAAAAGACTGGAGGATTTGTTCACCATTTGCATTAGATGGTACCCTTAATGTGTCAGAGGAGCAGTTAAGCGTGCTTCCTCCTTTACATGTCCCCAAATTCAGATGGTGGCGCTGCCAAAACTGCCTGCAGGAGATTGGTTCTGCAAGTGCTGCAGAGGAAATTGGACTTTTTTCTAGAAGTGGGACTTGCTCGCACATTCCATCCCATGTTGATACTGCAATGGTGCCTTCAGATTTGCAGCTAGCTTCACAGTTGGGAAGAATTGAGGGGAGGAAAGCTGATGCTAATCGTGCAGCTAATTTAAATGGAGATGAAACCTATTTATCATCATGCAGTTATAAAAAACAAAAGACTGCTGAAGTAGGACACATGGCTAATGCTGGTATTCACTTTGCTAATCTCGGTGCTGTACTGTATATCTGATTTCCTATATATCAGGTGTGGGTGTAATTATCGCAATCTTTTGTCTGTGTTTTGCCCCCCTCCCCTTTATCAGGCCACGAGAACTGTGCTGAAGATGTTGCTAATCAGGACACTGGCAGTGCAGCATGTGATGTAACAAAGTTTAATTTATGTCCAAGCCAAGATAGACTCACAGATATCACAGGTATACTGACCAATAAACTCAGAATATCCCAGCAACTGCCCAAAGATCTTCCTTTTGACACGACATCTTTTTCTGCTGTAATTACAAATATAATATTATGACACCTCAGGTTGCGAAGCAGTTGTTCTCAAATTGAATAACATTGGACTAGTTGACAGAAGTCAGGATGATGCAGATGTTGTTCCTGCCTCTGAATATCCCGCACACACAGGTAACAATTTTGCTGAAATTTCTCTAGCAAAGAAAGCGAATTCCGGAGATGATGAACGGAGAACTGAATGGAAAGCTTTCGAGATATCCAAGCAAGTTAGCATCAATGGTAATACAATCAGAGGACCTTCCCTTGAATTGGAAAGGCATGATGTTGCATTGTCCGAAGGTGATGAGCTTTTGGCTGGAATTAACCATCATGATCAGCAGCCTGATGATACAAGTGGTTTACCACATCAAAAAATGCGTCTGCTGAGTGATTTGATGAGTGAGAAAGAAAATGCTGAAAATGATCACACAACTACAGAAGGTGCTTCTTCCAGAACATTGGTCACTGCATCTGTGGGGTTAGCTTCAGTTTCTGCTCCAATGGATCTGGTGGTTCTGCAAGAAAATGTCTCAAGAGTTTTTAAGGGTCCTCAAAGGAAAAGAAGGGCAGCTCAAGATGGAGATCAGAAGCCCCTGGATGTTAGTTGTCCAGATAATCTGGCCAAAAAAGTCAGGGCCTTCTGTGGAGATCCAGACACCCCTATAGCGACAATTGAGATTTCCGATTCAGAATTAGAAGAGGATGCATCTGCAGGAGTGGGTTTACAAAGTGGTATTAGGACTCAGTGGAGCAAACATGGAATTGCTAGGAGTCCTACGCTGGTCAAAAAGAATAATGAGCAGACTTATTCTTCCCCAGTGTCTGGGGAAGAAGTTATGCCCGACATTAATCAGATCAAAATGGGAGATGCAAATAAATCTGGTGCTGCTGCTGGTAGCAGTTTCCCCAAAAAACACGATGAATTCTTGGGCAGAGGAACACAATTCTGTTTTGAAAGGCATCTGTCTCCGCGGAATACAGAAAGAAAATCTAGTTTGTCTAAAACAAAAAATAAAATGCCTCAAATTGGAGATGGGCAGTTTTCATTAATGCCTCAGAGTAATAGCATGTTTGGAGGAGGGTCAATCAATAGAAAAGATATAGGGTTTATGCAGGCTGGACCTAACATTGGAAAAGCTCAGTTAGCACATAAGGTATCTGCCAACTTAGGGCTGGATCTTACTCTTAACAGCTATATGTCTGCACAAAGAAATCAGCAAATTTTGGCTCAGGAAAAGGGCACGCCCAGTAAAGATCCAGAAAGGAAAGATGGTATTTACGTTGGAGAATCAAGCATTCTGCATAAATCTGCCCCAACCCCATCCTTGAGAGAAGAATTAATCTGTGATCTTAATGAGAGAGCTGCCCAGAGAACAGCTATGCTGTGCGAGAAACAAAATGGTTCCCCTCTGCTCGAAGATGGTTTTTCTTTGCATCGAAATTTGGTAGTAAGCTACTTCTCCTATAAATTATTCTTGAAACTTTATTTTGCTTTCTTAACTTCTTCTTATAGAATTTTTGCCGGATGAATTTGTTTCTTGATTCTTGTTTGTGTACTTGATTTTTAAGTTTTAAAATTTTTGCTGTGGAGTTTTTGTCAGAGGAGCAATCATTCTTTAATATGGTCAGGTATTATGTATGAACAATTAAATCACAATGGTTTTAACCTTGGTCTGAATTTTTGCCTTAACTTGCCACCTAGCATTTTTTGCCAATTGGAAGCAGAGAAGATTAATGGCCTGAATTATCTATGATATTCACCTTGCTAAAGTTCAGTAATAATCTGATAGTTACTCTGTCTTAACTGGGGTGTATTGAAGAATCAGAGTCTAGTTTCCAGGCAGGTGTGAGATCTGAATATATTGCTATTCATTGCTTCTGCAATTACACAAATGGCAATGGTAAGCTGTGTTTCAGCTATGGTAAACGTCCAACACCACCTTTTTAAGACCTTCACAATTTGCAAATTTATGTTAAAGAACTATTTTATTTCTGAGTTCTTACTCCTTCCTGAGATTTTTTTGAATGGTTGCTAGGCGGGCACATAGAGAGTCGCCTTTTATTCTTTCTCCTTTTCTCTCTCCAGAAACCATTGAGCATTTTGCTTTCAGTCTCAGAAATTATTGAGTTCATTCCATGTTTGAGAATTCTGCTATGGATTTCATACTTGTATTTTAAGAGTCATATCATCCATCTTTTTACGGCGGTAATATCTTTCCGACTTGCAATTGAATATTGAACCTGGTTGAACACTGGAGTCTGTGAGGATCATATGGTTGCAAACCACACTAAGAAAATATTTTTACAGAAGTGGACCACTAAATTTTCTTTTCATTTATGGACTGACTGCTTCATCAATTGTAGAGTTTTCTCTTTTAGACACTTCAAAATGATTGATTGTGATTTCTGGATGTGGATTTAAACAGCGTGCCGTAATTTGAAAGCTTAGATAATAAGATTTCCTATGGTTCTTGAATTCTTAAAAGTATACTCCAATGCGGTTTAGATCACAAAAATACGATGCAAATCATTTCAATTGCTTGCCTTGGGCAGCTTATTTTTCACTCACACGTATTTTTTTTTTTCTTTTCTCTCCAACATGTATGCATTTAGGTGTATATTTTTCATAGTGTCTGTGTGCACAAGCTCTGCCTGTTCCTTTTCTGGTTTTACCTTTCAAATTATTTTGCTTTTGTGTTTGGTTTTGTGCTGCCTTTATGCCACTTCATGATTGAGTATTTGAACTAGTATGATGCATGACATGAAACTTATGATATTCTTTTCCAGGATTTCTCTGGCCACCGGGACAATCAGAAAACCCTTGAAGTTCACGGACACTCTGAAGTTCCTAGGAAACATAGTGACCAGGGAGCTGATAAAGTATTGGAACAAGGAACTTCAGATGACATCCCTATGGAAATTGTTGAGCTTATGGCAAGGAATCAGTATGAGAGGGGTCTTTGTCAAACTGAAACAAATCACGGCCTATCTGAGAGACCCCATAACATGAGGAATGCTGAGATGATGGGGTTTGCAGATATACATGGAAAGAGGGTAGAAAGATCGTCACCGAAGGATTTTCCCTGGGTGACAAGATTTCCGTCTGGCAATGGGAGCAATGACATAATTCCTATGGCTGAGAATTATGGAGCCACCAAAAGAAATCTTGTTAACTTCTCTCATGGTAACGCAAGCCATCTCAACATGGGCCAACTGGAGAGAAATTCAGCTTTCACGATGATCAATTCATTTCCACAGATTGGACAGAAACTATCCAGGGGTGTCCAACTATCTGCACGTGAATGGTATGGTGATAAGATGGCACACAGGACCTCGCCCGCCATTAAGCAGATCTTGGAGACAAATAAGACAAGCCATATTGGGTCACGACATAATAACAAAGCTGAACATATATGGTCCCCCATGGCCCCAAATCAAATGCCTTTCGGATTCAATGCTTCTCAGAAAAATGCAACTCCGTCAAGCAACATGGAAACGCATGCACAATCCCCATTTCAACTGAAACAAGGGAAGGTGATCAGGGATCTTGATTTGAACTCTGTGGATCCAGATGCCTCTAACCTGGAAAAGGAGAATGAGAATTATGATTTTGAATCCTTAAAACAGGCGTCTGCTGAGTATTCATTTTTCCCCAAACAAAGGAGAGAGGAACGTAACCCAAATGCAACGTTATCACTAGAACCCTATTCTAATGACACCATAACAGCGATGCAATTGCTCAGCCTCATGGATGGTACACCTTTCAAGATGGATCCAAAGAAGTTCTTTGAGAAACCTCTCGCTCCCTGTGATTATCACCCAAAATTCTTAATGAATGGAAAGCAGAATTTCCTTGAGAAATCTAGCTTTCCATATCATCCTTCTAGGGAGTTCACCGGGCTAGGGCCTGGGGCATTTGACGCAAGAGCGAGCTCAGGGCACCCGTCATCTGTCCTAGACGGTAAAAATTACCTTTTTGAGATATCTCTGAACTTCTATCTGCTAATCCTGTTATTAACCCTTTTGCTGCCTGTCTCAATACTATGGAAATTTTAAGATTCCTGCTGTTATTGCAGGTAAAATTTCAACTAGATCTCAAGAGCAAGAAAACAGATCATCTTCTCCCAAAGAAAAAACAAGCCATAAAGCACCACAATCTGTCTCTGCAAGTGGTGTTCTGCAAGCAATTCGTGATTATATTTCTGTGCAGGATAAGCAGAAAGGAATCATAGGTGATTCAAATTGTACAGTGCTTCCCTTGAAATGTCATGCACTCCAAAGTTCAACCAAATGCTGTGAGTTAGGGGCCTGTAGTTTGCCTGGAAGCTTTTGGCCTATGAAAAACATTTCCAAATACGACATCTGCAGTTTTAACAGAAACCCGGCAGATTTTAGCATACCAGAAGCAGGAAATGTGTACATGATTTGCGGTGAAGATCTCAAGTTTGAAAAGAAGAAACATTCCAGAGATAGGTCTAGCTCAGTCAATGTGGATGGACGAAAGCGACAGAGATTTACCAAACTCAAAGCTGAGAAAGAGCATGCACATAGAGTTCCCAAACGCCGATACCCATAGTGCTTCAGAACCTCTATGATCCTCTAATTTTTATGATTGCATGACCTTGTTTCCCTGAAAGCACATCATGGAAGACTTTTTGTTGAATTCCCAGCCGGAGTTTTGTTTGTTTTATTTTTAGCAGGTAAAGTTTTCTGGATCTCAGTACTCATACCACAAAAAGAATCTTATAAACTGTATGGATGTTCAGGTTAGAAAGGTGGTTAGATTCTGTGTACAAAATCAAAAATTCAAGAACCATGGCTGCTTGAATATGGGTCCTGAGTGAGCTCTTCATTGTGCAGATTGAGCTATGATCGTGTGGGTGATCAGTATAGTGTCATAGTCTGTATTTTGGATCTTGCAGAAATAAACTTCAAAGTTTTTTTTTTGGTCATTAAATTTCGAAGCTCCAATGTACATATTTTGGATATGATGCCTGTATTTTAGTGTCACAGTCTATAAGATGTCGTAAAATTTTCATCATTAACCTTAATTTCAGAGGTGCTGTTATGGTTTTCAGTGATATATCTGTTGCTGTTTTTTACAGTTTCTTTATGTATGCTTATCCTCAACAAGGAATGAGAAGGAAAAAGAACATGAAAATAGCTTTATGTAGCATCAGGTCCTTGTAACCTGGAGGTCCCTGTGAAAGTTTATCAACTGATATGCTATACCCTGTACTGCTTTTTATTTTTTTTTGTTGGGTGGGGGGGGGGGGGGGAGGTACCCAAAAGTTTATACACACGTCTAAATTCACCACCCACTCTATCAAGACACTGACCCAATGATCATTTGTTCCGTTTTTGGCATCACCACCCACTTATGAGTATTCGATGACTTTGCACTACCCACTATTACCATATAAAATTCCTAAGATATTTTAATCCAGCTATAGTTTATCTCGACCATGAAGAGACTGCAATCTATGCTACGTCCCATCTCATACTCGACAGAATGATAAATGTTGATGTCGATTGGTATCACGAGCGCTATTAAGACTTGGTTTATCGACTTAGTTCATTAATGTTGATGGATTGATGGTACATCCCATTCAATGATAAAATTTGATATCGAGAAAAATCTAAATAACATTTCTCTTTATATAATAAATCCTTTTAAGTTGAGAATCTGGATTTATGGAACAGAGAACACATATTTGACTATTAAGACGATGTTTAATAAAATTAAAAATTAAGCATTGAATACCGAATTTGAAAGTGTTGAATCATAAATCTTTTAATATGAAATCTGTTTGATATTAGTTGAAATTTAAACGCCGAATTGAATCAAATTATTTGATAAATGCGAGCAACTAAAGTCTAAAAATTATTAACTTTCACATTTTTCCCTTTCAATCTTTTTTTTATAGATTTGGTTAAATTATATGCATTTACCCAAACTAAGACATGTCTCGACACCAATATAGTTAATAAATACTCCCTTCATTCTTAAATATCTGTCGTTTTACACAATTTTTTTTATTCCATAGTATCTGTCGTTTAATGAAACCAAAGTATAATTAATATTTTTTTCTTCCAAATTTACCCTTAACTTTTTAGTGTATTAGATTTTGTAGAGGCTAAGTGTTTTTCATATTTCTTTCCTTCTTAATACGTAGTGAATAAAGGTATTTTAGTCTTGTGCAATTATTTTTTACTTATATTAGAGCTATTTAATAATTTCTTTAATTCCAGTACAAAAACCTTAAACGACAGATATTTAGGAACGGAGGAAGTAAATTATAATCACAACTATCATGAGTAATATTATTGAGACATAATTTATTGACTTAATTCACTATGACCTTTGGATTGACTGTGGGCTCCATCAAACATAGAATTTAGTGTTGATCCAATAATTTTACTGAAGATACATCAATATGTTAACAAATTAGGTAAGATTTTTAAGTCCAAATATGATTACTCTTTGGGAAGTCCACTAGTTTAAATAGTTGCATTGGGTTAGGTTTCAAACTATTCTAACCCTATATGTTCTGATTATTCAGATTTCGCAAATTTTTGGCTAGCTTATTGAATAAATTGCAATATACCACAAATGATCAAGTAGGAATCCGGATTATCCATAAAAATTCCACATTCCTACCCGAGCCGCATGTATATTTATATATATATTTTAAATAAATATATTTGTTTATGTATGATTTTTTAAACTTTTAGAAAACATATTATCGGATTTATTATTTTTTTTTAATGTTATTGGTTTACTGTAGTGGTTTACATATTATTATATTATATTATTATAATTTCGAGCCGATTTTTTAGGATGGATTTCGGCCAAAATATTACCATCGATCGGGTAGGATCAGCTAAGAAATTGGTCTTTTGTAACGTATCGGCTCGGAAGATGAAATATAATATTTCTTCGCCGCCGGCTCAGATGAACAGTCCTACATAATATCTTGTCTTTTTTTTTTTCAAACAAAAAAATTGATCATTTGGGTTAAAAAAAACTTTATCTACATGACCTATAAAAATGAATAAAAGTTTGGCCAAAATCAAATATGAAAGTAAACGGCACACTGTTCTGTAAAACACACACTATGGTTGCAACTTGCAAGAGTGGCACACTCTTAAAGCATATTGCCCTACCCTTTTCTTCTCTTTTTGGCTCTTTATTTCCCTTTTTCTGTTTCTCGATCTGCAAATGTTATGCCAAACATGCATTCATGGTAGCTTCTGAAGATATATGGGTCATGATTACGTTTCTAAAATCCAATTTTTTGATACATTAATCTCCTAACTCATTCCGTCGTTGTTGAACCGACACTAGACATTATTTAATATAATGATTCATAACTAAACCCAAATTGAAATTTTAGAAAATTCATTACTTATTTTCGATTTTGAACTTTTCAATTTTTTAGATTTAAGTGATGATGCGTTAGTTACTTTTTTTCTATCAAATTTATGTGTATGTGGTCAACCTCTATGTTATTATGACATCAATCATATTATTGGCGGACTATATTTTATATAGTGTAATGAAATAAATTTGTTTTTTTTTGTATGCATAAGTTGAATTTTTTCATAGAATTATTACTAAAGGATATATTTACGGTTGGTTTCCAATCCCTTGGGTTCGCACCAGGGCTGACCCTGACTCTGATGCTGGACTAAAAATTATACTTGCTTCACTTAAAAGTACAATTTGAACTTCAAGGCTTTAAAGGAAAGAGACATACAGATTGGCTTGAAAACTCCCCGGAGATAGCATTGGGATTGAGTTTGGTACTTTGGTGTTCAGTACTGCTTTCCTTAACCATCTATAAGGCTGGGACTTTTCTTTTGATTAGGCTAGAGGTTGCTGTCGCATGATTTGTAAAATTTGGGGGGACAAATGGTATTTTTTGATGAATTTATGACATTGTTTTTGAATACACAATTTTTTTTAGTTAAAATAAAAATTGAAGATATGATGAATTTTATCACAAAAAATAAATTTATTCCTATAACATATGTGGTTGTATGTATGTTTCTAGTCGTTTTTTTTTGTATTTTAGATTAAAAAAAATTATTATTATTATTTATTAATAAAAAAAATTAGACGCACTCTTCATTTGAATAGTTGTAAAAAAAAAAAAATAAAAAAATAAAAAACAATTTGTTAGGTCTCACTTTTTTGGATCCATAATATTGCTCTCTTCTTCCATAAAAGGTAGCATTTGGCGGGAATATTTTCCTCCAGTTTTGGCTGCTTTTTTTTTCCATAAAAAGGTAGATTGGTTGGTTTGTAACATTGACGTCCATTATATTTTAAGTAAAAAATATCCATTTGTCATTAAATTTTAATGTAAAATAAAACAAGATCACTTCGTATGGAATCAAAAACAACCAGATAATGGTACAAAATCACGTAATTTGGATATTAAAATAACACAACTTTCCATGTAAATTAGAACAGACGTGTGTAATTGAAACAATTTGAGACAATGTGATACATGAATACATTTGAAGAAGTCAAGAGTGTAATTCGCTGAAATCTATTTTTCACACCACCATCAGTTTACTATCTGCTCGTGGTAGAAGTGGAGTACCTACATACTCGAGCTTCTTTATAAACAAGACCTGGTTGACAAAAATACCCTTTGCTTGGGCTGCAATGTCTGTCCTCTGAGCATATGCATTGTCCCTCCAAGGCACACCCATCACCTTTTTCCGCTTCCTTTCCCAAAAGTATTGCATCAGACCATTCACCAGAGAAAATATTTTGGGGATCCAATTGCTTCTTTGCCCCAAGAAACTTGTTAAAATTTGAGTACTTCTTCTGCACATTCAAAAATGCCAAGTTCCTATTCTTAGCCCAATGTGGCTTTGCTCCATGCTTGAAAAATGCCATTTGCTCGACTTCTTCCCATACGTCTTGGTTGAGTCTTGGAGTCGAGGCCTCATCAGCTCGATAATAATTGAAATCCACCACTATAGAGTCTGAGGATTGACCTAAATATGCCCCGGACGCCTTAATGAAACGTATTAGAAAACCATTATATATGTCCACCCCACAGAAATTCTCTGGCTTCAAGTCACGTAGTTTTTTCACCTCGCGTATAAAATCGCCAAATTTTGTGGCTGTAAATATTGCTGTTGATTCATAGAAGAAGAGTCCTTTGATTCTTGGATCCCAAGCACATGTGCTGCCTATGCTTATTGCTGGTGAATATAAACAAGACCCAGAAGTTTGCATTTTTCCCTGATGACCCACAACTGGATAGCCAGTGAAGATTAGGTTGTTCTTTAATCCGTTTGCTATTAGCTTCTTGTACCCCAAGAATGAAGCTGCTAGTGTGCATTTTCCATCTACATATCTCTCATTCTCAAATGCTTTCTCTGTGTAACCACATTAACAATCATACACAAAAATACAAAAATTGAGGTCATTGGTATTTTTTCTCTGACAGAATACAATAATGGTCCCTCGGGTATCTACTTTGTACCACATTGTTCCCCATTATTCCTATTGTGCACTTTACTCTCTATCAAGTCTTTAGTTTGAATTACTTTGTTCCAATAGAAAACGATAGTTCAAGTTGGGTAATGGAGGTGGTTATTTGCATATCAGGCACACAAAGTATATAAAAATTATAAAGTAACGAGATTTGAGTGACCTAGATTGCAAACTTAAGGGAACAAAGTGACCACAACCATGTAATCACATGAGACGCATGACACCACCCCCCATTAGTTAACTTGAACCATCGTTTTATATTAGACTAAAGTGATTGTTTACTACGTATCAGAAAAGAATAAAAAAAAAAGGTTTTGTGCCTACTTTATCAATGTATTGATCACAACAGTGACAAACTGAAAATTTTGGAAAGTAGAATAAAAAAATTAAATTAATAAGTACAAAAGTGACATGCATACAAAATGCATACTTGAGGCACTATTACTAGAGTTTTTACTTTTATTTCTTTTCCTATAAACTTTTCAAAGATATTGTTGCATATTAGAAGACAGTGGTGCCTTACTACGATAACTAAGTGTACTACAGCTTGAACTGAGATTTGAACTGATGGAAAGAGAAACATACCTGCTGCTCTAACTGATGTGGACACCAGAATAGAATTGGATTGGAAGCCTAGGAAGTCATTTACCCCATCCCCAGTTGTGTTTAATGGAACCCTATCATCATACCTGTACACAGCTGTATGTTTTGATGGATACCATTGAATATCACCAAATTCATGTTTCTTTGCATGGTCCATGAAGTCATCTTCAATATGGTCATCATCTGTGAAATTATAGGTTATGCTCCTTTTGAATCCTCGCTCCAGTGAGAGTGTCACCTATTGTTCATAAAATCTCTCAGATTTCCAAAGATCAGTACTTTGTTTATGTATATATTAATTAAGTTACAAAAAAGGCTTGAAATTGAAGTAGTCCATTAGTTTTTGGAAGCTTGTGATCTCTATGGTTTAAATTGGAAGCTTGTGATCTCTATGGTTCAAATTATCGGGCGAGTCATATTCGAAACAACGACATTTGTTATGAAGTAATGCTATTGAAACCTAAAAAATTGATATAATTTGTTCCAATAAGACTTCATCACTTGACACATTTATATTAACAAATTAGATTATTTTTTTTAAATCCCACTAACATTACACTTTGTTCTTTGACCAATGAGTCTTACTCAACATAGTCGGTATAACCAGTGAGTCTTGCTCAACTAGTTGTTGACTTGGAGATATCTCGAACTTTTTGATAGATCGTCAGCAAATTGCAATATATCGTTTGATACCCTTTCATGATGCACTACTGTTGGACAATACCGAAACGTTTAACCCCATTCATACTTACTTTGATTTCCATGTCAAATATATGACTAGTTGAATTTAATAGGTTTTGTCTATATCCAACTACCTTATATCAAAACTTTGCAACATCCTAACATTGATGTCAACCAGGATTCTCAGTTGATGCTGGATTAATATTCAGAAGGTTGTGACTTGTCCCAAATTTAAACAAAAGATAAAATAAACATCTATACTAACCTTAGAGATGACACCCAACATTCCAAGTGAAACTTTTGCTGCATTGAACAGTGGGTCCTGAGCATTTAAAGTGATGATTTTGGCATACCCTTCAAATTCCCTGGCAGGAACCACAAGGCTGAGTCCAACCACATGATCATGAACTGCCCCACCTTTATCCCACCATGAGCTCCCATGTGCCCCAGTGCTTATCATTCCACCAACACTAACACCTTCCCAATATGGTGAAGCCACCAAACTCAATCCTGCTTCCTCCACTTTATCGATGAGGTCCCGGAGACCAACTCCGGCATCCACCGTGACGGCCAGTCTGGCTGCGTGGATGTCGATGGTGGAGTCATATTTCTCTGTACTTATAAGGATAGAATTTCCAGACTGTGTCCCAGTCCCAGGACAAGCTAACTTTGGTATGGTATGTGAAAATTTGGACACCACTTTTACCTTAAGCTTGTTCTTATTTGCATTGGCCACTGCTAGGCGAAGTTCTTCTTCTGTTGTTGGAGATATGATGCTAGGAACATGACAATCTTTCCGGTCGCCCCATACACCATAGGAGTTGTAGAGGATGCAACCGGTGTCATTGCACCGGACCGGGGGCATTGGTGGCATGGCGTGGATGGTCGGAAAGGTTGAGCTCCATATGGTTAGGATTAGACCATGAAAGAGCCACCGCTGGTTGGCCATTGAGCGGTTTTTTTCTTCTATGGTGATGAAAATTTGGGTGGGTATAGAGGGTGATGCTTTGAAGGGAAGAAAGAGAAAGTGATAAGAGTTACTTGAATTGGACATAAAGACTCCTTTAATGATCAAGATATTAAAAAGAGTGATTGTAGATGCTAGTTTTTGAATTTTGTGTAGAAGATTTGATGTTTAATATGTCAGTAAGACTGCTATATTATCACGCTGCTTAAGTTATTTATACGAAGTGTATTTTAAGCACAGTTAAGCATGACATTTTAAAAAAATGTAGCCCTACACTACAGGTAAAATATATGATTTTTTTGTCTTTCTATTCGATAGTTTGTCGAAAATTTTTTTCTTGGTCTACTCTATCTAATCAAGTGTGATATTCTTACTCAACTTCCGACCAAATTAATCGGATAGTAAGTCGGGTAAGAAGTTGAGTGAACATTTTTGTAGTTATTAATTTTTGATTATTTTAACAATTCAACTAAATAACATGCACCAATTTAAAAACACAATAAACCAATAATAGTAAAATCTAAAACAATTACAATAAAATATAATAAAACATAAACATCAATCTATCATAATTTCTGCACAAATATAATAACAATTATTTTAAATTTAAACCATATGATTAGGGAATTAGGGTTTTTAGTTTATATTTATAGATGTTCAATAAGGTTGAACAGGGTCAGATAAGATAAAAAATTACGACTAATCGAAAATTTAAACACTTATATTTTATATGCACCAAAATTTGCACCAACTCAACTGCAGTCATTGGATCGGTGATGAGACTCATTGATCCAACGGCTGCAAGTCATTTAGTGTAAATTTTGGTGCACATAGCACACTCTTCATTTTTGCCAATTGCCTTGCGAAACACAATTACATATAAATATGTGTATGTGTGTATATATATATACATATATAATACAATCATAAAAACTATGCACCACAATTTCTCGTGGGTATTTTTCATATGGACCGTTAGCTCATTATCCAACAGTTACTAGTATAAAAAAATCTAAAATTAATTATCAATACTTACCAAATTTGACAATTATGAGAAATGGAAACGTTAATGCTATATTAATTGAAAGTCTATTACTATAAGAAAAGTATATATCTTAATCATATTGTCAATTCTTATCTTTGAAAAATATGAAAAGATTTTGTGTGCTTAATTGCTTCAAGCAGACTCGTTGTCTTCTACTGCATGATCTAAAAAATAATTAAGAAACTTTCTAATGAACATACACATGTTCTAGTGTAGCTTACTACAAGAAATTATGGAAAAACTGGCGGTTGAACAAAAACAAAACATTTGTCGGGAAAATCAAATACCGGCGTTTGTTTCGAACGATGTCTAAAATGGCGTTCGGAAAGCTCCCAGCATTTACCAAATTGTCGGAAAATATAGGATGATTGTAAATTAACAATCATCCTAGAAATAGAAAAAATATATAATAATATTTATAATTCACATTATTCTCTTTGACAAGTCCAAAAAAATAATGGTATAAGTTCTGTCCTGCTTAAGTCACTCTCCAGAATTGTAGTATTTGAACCACCTTCAGTCATTACTACTCGAACTAACCCTTCCACTGAGTAATCCGCATTCTCTAGAAACAAACCAAAAGCAAGCATCAACCATAGTGGCTCAATTTCAATCAACCATCCACATAAAGCAAGTATATATGATGGACATCACTGGATTCCAATACAGACATGAAACTTCACAGTGTATGTGACACACACTTTTACATATATTATATAATTGAAATACTTTAGATATTTAATATGACATTTTTGTTCCAACACAAAATAAGACAAAATATTATAGCCATGTAACTCGTTTTCATGAAAGGAATTTATTTATTTAAAATTTTTTAAAGTAATTTTGATATTATGCTCTTGATCACATAAAATCATACTTAATGTTCTACTTAACGTATTAGCGATTAAATTTCATACGGGTTGTCACATCATTGATGTTGTAAATGCCCAAGTTGCGACATAAGCGGGTAAAAGGATTGCCACCAAGGAGTTTGGTCAACATAACCGCAATTTGTTGATTTGAAGGAATATAGATCAGTTTAAGTTGTTCAGATTGAATCTTTTCTTCTACAAGATGACAGTTTTGCTTGATATGTTTTGTTCATTCATATAGTACACCGGATTGGACGCAACGTGCAAAGTAGCTTGGTTGTCACAATATAAAAGATAGAACTGGATGTAAATGCAGTGCTCATAAATCAGCCAGAAGATAGGTCAGCCAAGTCACTTTACAACTAGCAGAAGCCATTAAACAATATTTAACCTCGACAAATGAGAGTGACACAATTGTTTGTTTTTTAGTTTTTCAGGAAATAGGACTCTCTCCGAGGAAAACACAATACTCAAATATGGACCGACGGGTCATGGGACAAATAAGCCCAATCCGAATCACAATAAACTCGAAGTTGTTGTGAGCTAAGTGATGATAATAGAATACCTTGTTCCAGAGATGATTTCAAGTATCATAAAACTCGCAAAGCAACTTGTAAATGTGCCGGGTTGTGATCAAATTTGGGTTTTATGAACGATCTACCATCTAAACGGATTAACTTGTGGACCCTTGACAGAATGTGGATTTGCTTGGGGGTGTGCCCTTTCATGGGACACCCCTTTAACTCCATTTAAGCAAATACTAATATGGTTTTGTAGTTTCTGCTTTAGTTAAAATCCAAATTTGTTAGATTTTTGCATTAAAATTTGAGCTAATTTGATGTGCGAACATTGCACATTTACCAAACAATCCATATAAAATGTATGATTAATAGTATTTTGGCCCTTAGAGTATATATTTTTTTTATCAATTTTGTCAATTCCTAACTCTATTATTACTTTTCGACAATTTACGCTCGGGTATGCATTTTTTAAGTTGTTGCACCAAATAACTCAATCGATAAGTAATTATGAACAACGAAATCAAGAATCAAATTCGACATATCACATAATTCAACTCCTTTCAAGCATAGCATCATACTTGGTTTACCTTGGTGACATGACAAGTAACACTTGGACATATAAATTGTAAAATTCGGATAAATTTGAATTTTTATGAAAAAAAAACAAAACGGTAAATTATCAATACGGTACAGGTTGAAAATCTAGATTTTTCTAGAATTCGGATGACAAAACGGACATCATCGTTGGATTCATCTTACGAAATCTAGTTACCTTGTTAATTTTTGTCGAATTCTAAGACAATCAAATTTTTTTGGTTTTACGAGACGGCCGGGTGTCGGATGACCTCAAAAATGAACTCGAGACTTAGATTTTGAAAAGTAAAAAATAATTTTAAAAAATTTTATATAAAAATATTTCGAACTTAAACCGGAATGAAATTTAATCGATTCGGATCAAAATCGCACCTGAAAAAAGAGAACGTGTGGCGAAATGATAACCAAACATTTAAAGGGGTATAAATAAGAGAGAAAATCTGATTTTTCTCCACATTCTTCATCTGGTCTTCACGTCGGGAAAGAGAGAGGGAAGAAGAGAGAGGAAAAGTTAGGGTTTCTCCACTTCTCTCTACGATCTATAGAGTTTTGTCGCTCAAATCGACTCAAGCCAAGAACAAAAGTTGTTATCCTCGTCGAGGGTTACGCAACTATACCAAAAAGCATGAATTTGAGTGAAGTTCCCAAAACGGGCTTGAAAAAATCAAGGGTTTTAGGTGTGATTTTGGGTTATTAAAGTTTCCTATTATTGTTTTACGCTTCAAGAGGTAAGGTTTTCTTCCTAAGTTTATTTTCAACCTAGAGTGATTATATAGAATTGGTAGGTGGTTAGATGTATTTAACACTTGTCTATTCTCATAAATTTATAAAATGAGTAATAGAAATGGGTAGAATAATTATATCTTGAATTGGGTATGTAGAAATTACTTAATGTGATTTCTTGAGTTATGGGATGAAATTGCACATTTTATGTAATTACGTGATTTGGTGCTTTGAAGGTGTTTGATTAAATATTTATGTGAAGTTAAGTGTGTTATTGCATAAAATATGTATAATATGCTTGAGAAAAATGTTGTTGAATATAAATGTTGGTATATGCTTATAATATATTGGCATTGTGATGATTTATAAAAAATTATATGTTTTAGATATAATTAGCCATAGAATATGTTGAAATGTGGTCGAAATAATTTATATGACATTCATTAAATATTGAAATGATATTGATATTGCAATTGTTCAATACATTGCATATGTACGAAGGCATCACATTCATGGGCATTAGACATGGGTGTGGGTGTGTATGCATGATTTTGAATCAAACATCACTGTTGACGGTTGATAAATGGGCTCGGTATTGTTGAACCAATGTTTAACAGAGTCGCACGGTTGCATAAAAAACTTGTGTCTGGTATAGTAAAAAGAGCTAGATACTCTCTTCGGGTGCAAGACCAGATTACTAGTTTATACACTTTTGTCGGTACAAATCCAAAAAAATGTAACGGTGTACAGAACTGACAGTGAGATTCCAAAATCCGAATACCCAACAAAGACATATAGTTTATTTTTAAAAAGTCATTAGATGTATGACATCAATGGCAATTACTTGAAATGCTCGATTTTATACTCATGACATTACATATGGGTTGTGGGAGCCTGTAAAGGCTCAGGTTGAGTTGCATGAGTGAGTCTCATCTCATTTCATGGCATGACATGGTTATTCATATGATTGAATTGCATATCCTTGATTGGAAGGTTTTTTGCATGTAAAATTGTGCATGTGAATATTTCATATGCATCTAGGTTAGAGAGTAGTCTCTTTAGGAGATGCTCTATTAAGTGTGACTCATCCTTTATGGAAAAATATTTCAGGTACGAGTTACACACTAATGGACGGCTCTCATTCGGGCCCTCAAGGATGAAAAAAAATCGACTTATGGCTTTTAAACCACATTTTATAAAACATTTACGAAATTTAATTTTGGGCATGTAAATCTATGAAAATGATTGTAATATAAGTTGTATGGACCATATTTTACTTAAAAAACTTCATTATACATATGTTGAGTTGATATAGAGTGAGTTGGAATGAAATGGAATTGAAAAAGTATAAAAATGGGCGAAAATAGGCAAACCCTACCAGTAGAATGATGGTAAACCTATTGGTAGAACTTTTTCAGTAGGCAAAACCTATCGGTAGACGATGTAAAACCTACCGGTAAAACTTTTTCAGTGGACAAAATCTACTAGTAGAACGATGACAAACCTATCAGTTGGTTTTTCAAAAATCTAAATTTTTAAGAATGTTTTGTCATGTTTTCGGGGTTTGTGTCATTTTATTCAAATGACGTAAATGGACAATAATAGAGTATAAATTGTGATATATTGGACCTCGGACAGGTCTTGTGATTAAATGTATACAGGATACGTGTTTGGGATGCCCAGTACAAGGGAAAATCTGCCCAAACTTTGAGTTATTGTGATCCCAGTAAAGAGAATATTGTGTCGTGATGACAAGTTATATGGCATTCACGGGTGTTTCTGCGGGTTAACAGTTGGTTGACGGGTTGACAAAGGCCCTCGATTTTAGGTGTGTCACATAAATTCATATTCATACAGAACAATCACACATCGCAATACTACAATCACATTTCACAAATTATGCCTCAAGCACACTTTGTATATGTATCAATCAATCACAAAATATTTAGCACAAAGTACAAGTCGGATCAATAAAATACATAAAATTTCATATCAGTCTATAATATACATAAAACTTCATATCACTAAAAAATAGCGAAAAGAAATACGAACTTTAAGGGAAATAATAATACACTTTGTACAAAGAGATTTAAAGACATGAGCATTTATATGCTATTTCATATCTTTGGTTTTATCTCGTATAGAGATCGTGCGTTGTGTCAAAACAATTTATAGGCGCTTCCTAACCTATTAAGATGTCTTTCTCGTATTAGGTGAGGTAGTCCGGTAGAGGTGACGCCCTTCTCATAGCAGGCAAGGCAATTCTGTTGAGGTGGTGATATGTGCGTTCCAATAAGATCTTCTCGCATGTCAATTGTGAACTCAATCTCTCATTATGATATGGCAAACCTGACTCTCTCGAGATGGCACAATTAACTTGTTCTAGCTTCCTCCATCCTGTGATAAGCTTGTCTGGCCTGCAATTTTGGACTAGGCATCTAAGTTGGGCCTAATTTGAACCGGCCCCGTCAACTTTTTTATTTCAACATAAAATATTACCTATATTATGGTCATTTAATTCATTTTCACGTAAATAATTCATTTTTTATGTCAATTTATTTATTTAAAATTTTTAAAAGTAACCCTTGAGAATATAGGATCAAATTAGTGCCCTAATTGTTGTGTTAACATTTAATTTTTATGAGTCTTCAAAATTTTTTCAAGCCTAACATGAATTTCATTACCTCTCCCTTTTAGTAATAATGTTGGATAAAAAAAATTCATCAGACGAAGCAAGTAGGACTGTTAATCAAACTGAACTACCCGAGCTTGGCTTGAGTTCGGCTCGTTCAAGTTCGATTCATTGTCTAAACGAGTCCAAACTTAAATAAGTTTTTAGGCTCGTTTAGAAAACAAGTTCTATAAACTCGGCTCAAATTCGACAGGCTTGACTCGTTTATGTATAAATATTTGAATTTGACTTATTTTTAATTCATTCAAATTCGACTCATTTTTTAAATAAATCAAATTTGAATAATTTTTTAAGGTGAGACTAATAATCATAGAAGCAAGGATACCCGAGACTTAAAATACATATAGACCCCGTCAATCATGAAAGGTGCTTCAATCCCCAATATCTATTACTTTTGACTTTCCTCTGACCAAAACCTGACACTGTTTTTGCACAAAGAGAACATTTTTTTCTTGATGTGTCTGGCAAACTCTTCACAAAACAACATGATGTATATGTTCACGGCATTCCAAAAAAAAAATATTTCATATAATATTAAAAATATTTTGTAATTATTCATCTTGATTTAATTTATTTATAATAAAATAAAATAACAACTTTACATGTATCACATTTTTATTGGATATATAAAATAAAAAATAGTGGTGTTGGACCTCACCACACGTGAATCTCACATGAAATCCAACTTAGTTCACCGGAATCCGACTCCGACCCACAGGCCACAACTTTGCCACTCCTCTAGTGCTCAGTTCCCCCACATGCCTCCCTGACCTAAATTTACATGACAGTCAAACTGAATCTCTCTCTCGCAAAGCGACATGAAAATAGTCCAATTATTTCTGATTCTTGCAGTACGGGATGGAAGAAATAGCCAGAATCATGGTTCAAGAGAAGCTTGAGTTTCTCCAAGGCCCACGATTGATTGGGTATTAGAGTGAGATTGAATCAAATTAGTCTAATATTATTATTAACTCATCATTAAATTTAATAACTAGTGTCACAATAATAGCCTTGTCGACATTTCTTAACAACTGTATAACTTTACTCAATTATCTACTCCTCCAAGTAGGATCAACTCTATTGAATCTAAGTTCCGGATAACCTTAAAAACTGGATGATCCTCACCTTAGAAAGTACTGCCGCATTATTATTATTATTCTTATTTTAAATGTTAGAATTGTTCGGACCAATTTTACGCACACATCAATTAATTTCCTTTTAAATTCGATCAAAAACAAATCATTCACGTCGAAACTAAAGTATTCTTCAGGGATAAATTTTTTATAGTTTAACCACAAAGAGTTACTTAGATTCAATATGTGTATATATGTACTTGCAAAAATACTCGTTTTTCATATCTCTTTCTCTCTCTCTCTCTCTCTCTCTCTCTCTCTCTCTCATGCTTATGACATGAAGTTGTTTTTGCTATTGATTAACTCTAATTGTTTTTTTCCTTAGAAGAGTAGTTCGATTACAATTTAGATCAATAATTTGCAGAAGTCTCGTGTGTCATAGAATAAAGCTCGAGTAGAAGTAGTTGTTATTACGACAAAGCAATGTATCAAAAGTAAAATTGTTATGGTTTCTTGCCCTACTGATATTCACTTTGACTGAATCAAAGCTTAGTGAGACTCACCATCAGGACCACTCATTCTCCAACTTGAGTCAAATCCAACCGTCCAATCTCTTGCAGAGTCTTCAGAAGCTGGGCCCCTTTTCTCCTCCCTCTAGCACTACAATTCCCCTGCATTGCTAGGACAACAGCACGCGCCATCGCCTCCGGAGGAGCCACCGCCACACCATCGCCGGACCCACCAAAAATCACCGCCAACACACTCAGTGCATACTCTTTCCCTCTCCCCTCCATCCTCCCCATGACCTGTACCATCATAGGCACAGCCAGCGCGTGAGTCCTAACCTCTGCAGCCCCCTCCGCCACCGTGCACAGCAGTTCCAACGACGCCAGAGCTCTCTCTGCCGCAGGACCCTCCAAGTCCGCAAGCGATTCCACCACCGCCCCGACCGCCCCAGCTTCCACCGCCACGTGTCGGTTGCTCTCCACCAGACAAAGAGCCAACAAAATTTTACTTGCCGGTTTCGCCCCCGCCATGTCCTTCAAGTACCCAATCACTCCTTTCATCACGACAGGTGGACAAGACACGTTGTCTTGGCCGTCAGCGGCGGCGCGTGGGTTTGGCACAAGTGACCTCTCCAACATGTGGAGCGCCCTGACACGTTCCAAATCGGACCCAGTGCTCAGTTGGAGCTCCGCAATGTGGAATTGTTCTTGGAGGTTCACATTTAAAACCGGTGGTGGTGGGTCAGATTTTTGGGTGGTGTCAGGTGGTGGGTTTGAAGGGCAATGTTCTGGTTTGTTAGATTCGGGTTGTAGATATGAGGATATGGGTGAGTTTGGGAGTGGAAATCTCCACTGGGTGAAGCTTTGGGAGGTCGTGTTTGACGATGAAGATGACTCTGAATCGGGGTGTGGTGGTTGTCGGGGTGGTGGGTCAAAGGAAGGTGGAGGAGGAAGTGGTGGTGGTGGTGGTGGTGGTGGTTCAGAACCTGAGAGAGGGAGTGTTTGGGGGTTGGGAGTGGTGGGACTAAGTGCAGTTTGAGTGCAGTGGCGAAAGAAACCACAAGAGAACAGTGGTCGTGGTGTTGTTGTTTTGAGCTTTGGGTGATGTGTTTTCATGGTGGTTACACACACCGCCGCAGAGAGAATTTAATAGAAGTACCAAGCTTTGTAGTAGTGACTACACTCTACATCATATAAGGTAAGTAAAAACCTCAGATTGAGAGAGAGAGAGGGGGGGGGGGGGGAGAGAATAAGACTTTTGACGGCACTGGGGTAGTTTTGTAAATCTCGCCAAGCGTGTATCTGTGCACGAAAGAGATGGAGAGCGTTAGTAATGCACACCAACACCCCGCTGCTGTTTTTGACCAGCATGGTATTACTGTCTCATCAATGGTTCATAAATGGCAGAAACAAAAAATACAAACGTGAATTTAAAAATTAAATCTAAAAAATAAATTTAATTTTAATAAATATTAAATTTTATAGTAAATTCAATGATTATAATTATTAAATTTAATTTTTAAATATAAATAGTATTGTTCAAATATTAAAAAAACAAATAAACCCTTACCAATAACTCAAACAAACTTATTCCAACTACAGAATTGCTCCAACCCATATCCAGACAATCTCAAGCCTACAAATAACCGCACTACTTCCTCCACACTTCATCTTCCTCAAAGCAACCGTCCCAACTCTGGTCGACCACCAAACCCATCCCACCTGTCTCTTACCACATTATCAACTCCAATAGTGATGCAACCCACCTTCCCCATCCCTCTACCCCCCCCCCTCCCCCAATGCTCCCCAAGTGCCTACCCCGAACCCTAACTCGCTGCCAACACCCGATGAAACCCACCCCTTTACTGAACTAAAATTGAAGGCAGTAATTATCGACTTAAATTTGAATGTTTAAATCATTGCTAGTTGTATATAATAGTGATGGTGATGCCAATTTGGTGGGTTGATGTTGTGTTTTTGATTGGTGGGTTGAGGTTGCTGCTCATGTTTACCAGATGTTGTAGGTTTGGTGATTTGGTGCGTGGTTGTGGTAGTGGTGTTTCAGTGGCTGAGGTGGGGTTGTGGTGATTCTATGGTTGTGTGGGAGGGAGGGGATCAATGATATGGGAGTGGTGGGTGTTAGAGGTTCATTGGACTGTTGTCAACGGGTTTGATTCCTTGGCTATAATCGATGGGTAGCAGAGGGAGTGGTCAGTTTGGGTATTGTAGTTTGGAGAGGTTTAACTGGTGAGGTACGGGCTGCAGCAAGATTGAAGAATGGGGTATTTTTCAATAAATTAATAGAATTCATGGGGTATTTGAGGAAATGCACAAATTTTAGGTTTTCTTGGATTTTAGTAATTTAGTGATACTTATTCATGGTAGTTTATGGATTTTATGATGAAAATATTTTCATAGCATTAAGATTAGCCGATGATTCAAACAAACTTTAACGTCAAGCGATTTTATGTTATGTTACAGCATATCAAATTTTAGGGAATGATGATATTTATTTTCATGCTTGAGAGGATCTACGTGTATTAGTGACAAACCTAGCCGGTCTAAATATAATTTATCCTAAATATTTTTACAGATACCCTATTAGTCATCACGAGCTACCGTAACAGTGGTCATCGCGAGCTAATCTCCTGGTCTGTGGTAGGGATGATGATACTTACAGCGTTTCAGACGGCACGTGTCTTTTTCTAATTTTCCATGCAAGTGTTTGATGGTGGCCTTTCTTGCTGGGCCAGTGGTGGGAATGCCCAAAGGTTTGAGTTTATAATTTTGACCACACCATTAATTCGTGCTTCGATGTCATATTGACAATTATAATATATATATATATATATATATATATATATATATTTAAAAATTGTGTTTTATTCTCTAAAATACGATGATGATACTTGATATAATTCGGTACCCAAGTTTAACCCAACAAAAAATTCTAACGCTTTGCACCCACCCAACATGAAAGTGAATGGGCTAGTTCTGCACTTGAACCTCCCCCATATTGTTTTAATCTTTTCTTAAATTGAACAGATGCTTCTTAATCAAGAAGAACAGTAAGTTGTCTAAATAACCACAACTCTATCCCCCATTGACAGAACAACTCTATCTCGCAACAAAAATCACGATACTCCACTATATTCTATCAAAGACCGTATTTTCTAATAAACATAATATTATTTGTAACTGTTTGATTTAATCACTAGACATACCATCGTAATCTAATAATACATCTAAGAATATTTTATCACCCAGGTTAATGGGAGATTCAAATACTACTCCATTGACTGAATTAAACACAATGAAATGAGAAAACTTCTAATCATTCAGTAGTAGTATTGCAGTTTTTCAAATGACTAAAATAACTCACTCACCTTATGATGTCAGAATGCCATGACGACTTCATATTACGTGGAAGAAATAGTTCATTGCGCCAATCCAGTAATTGTTATTGCACAATATGACCATTGATTAACAGCGTCAAAAATGTTTGGTAAAATTTTCTCTAGCACGTGCTTAATTTACAAAATTAGGCATTGAAAACTTTGAGACCGCGTGAGAAAGTGATGAGAAACATGCGAGAAAGCTAACTAAAAGTACAAACTAGGAGCAAACCTCCTAAACAAAAGGGAAATATAGAGTAACCTTGGTGGGAGAAACACTATGGAAAGCACAGAGATGGCCTTGCAGACAGGTCTGTCTGACTCATCTCCACTTCTCCTGCAGTTCTTTCCTCTCGGACAAAATCCACGTTACAAAGATTGCCACAACCAATGCAACAATTGTAATGAGAAGTAAAGCATAGCTGAAATCCTCAGTAAGTGAATCATAGGTCCTTGAAGGTGCAAGCTGAGTAAAAAAGAGATCCACTCCATATGCAAATACAAGGGTGGTTGACTCCAGCCTTGCAGGTACTGTTTCTATGCCCCTAAGGCCTTCCACTTTAAGAGCATGTGTCACATAGGACTGCATAAACAACCGATGGAATGAATCTAATATAACATACTAACCAATTACAAAAGTCAGTGACGCTTGCACAAAGCTTAATACTAAATAGATGAAAACCTCAAGATTCAATTTCCTAACAAAGGCCAACAGAGTACATGCATAGGAAGTTAGCCGGATTCTATTCAGAGCACGAGCCAAGCATACCTCACGTCACCAGTGCTATAGCTAGACTAGGCTCATTGGATTTTGTTGAGTTTAAGTGGAGAACGAAAGATGGAATCTAATCCTCACCCCTCAACCAGAGTTGTACTAGGCTCATTTGGATATGGTTATTTCAATGAAAAATACTATTTAAACCTAAAAAACTGATTTAATTTGCTAACATAATGACGCGACTTCATAAGAATCATGGGATCAATACCACGTTCCAATATTTGATAGGGTCTACAGTGAATCCAAATGTCACAGTGAATTAAGTCAATAAATTATATCAGTAAATTAGCTCTCAATAGCATTGCTCTATTTCAATTGAAGAACCACTTATGTAATCTAACTTCCCAAAGAATGTTAAAATCTGTGGTTTTCTGATGTGTAACACAGAATTAAAAATGAAAATATAATAATAATCTGCAACTGGTCCAAATATGATATTGGGATAGCTACATAGACATCTCTAAATCATTGGCCACTAAAATATAGAAGGCCAGCCTGATAATCATGATCCCACAAAAAATTATTACAGTTCACACTGCAAAAAAAAAATTATCATTATGACAAACTATGACGGAGTACACGTTAGATGTGTAAGTGATACGATTAGTGTGTGTGCGAGTGTGCAACCAGGCATGCTTTTCCTCCTAGGGCATTACTTGCAGACCAAATATATTCATTACGTAGAGAGGGAAATTATTAATTTCTTTTCAAAGTAGTACACAGCTCAGGAGTGGTCTAGGCCTTCTTTGGAGGGTCTTGATCGGTGTCCTACTAAGGAAAATAAAATGAGGTGGATGGAAAGACCATTTGAAATGGAAGAATTTAAGAATGTGGTGTTTTAGTGTAGTAAGGAGAAAGCTCCTGGGGCCGGATGAATTCATCGTGGCTTTGATTCAAGAATGTTGAGATGTGGTTAAAAATGATTTCTTGAAAGTGTTTGTTGAGTTTTTCCATAAGGGGTGATTAATGTGGTCACTAATGCTACAGTTACTTGTTTATCCCAAAATAAGAAAGTTCATTGAAATTAAAGGATTTTAGGCCTATTAGCTTGGTCTCTAGTTTGTATAAGATCATTGCAAATGTGTTACCTTTAAGGATTAGGGAATGTTTGAGTAGACTATTTTTGGGTATCAAGGGGCCTTTGTGAAAGGAAGACAAATCTTGGAAGGTCCTTGTAGCTAATGAGGTGGCGAAGGAGGGCTAGAGGGGTGGAAGGAATAGTGCTTAAGATTGATTTTGAAAAGGCTTATGAGTATGACCATGTTGATTGGAGCTAATAGATTTGGGCAAGGAAGAAGAAGGTGGATTCAAGGGTATTTGCAATCAATGAACTTCTCGATTATTTTTAATGGAAAACCTAAGGGTAAGTTTAAAGCTCCGAGGGGCCTCTCTAGCAACCACTCTCCTTAGCCTACCCCGCTACACTCTCACTCCAAGCTACAACTGCTAAGCAAGATGCATTGCGATTTTCTCTTCTGTGGACGCACCAAAGTATGACCAGCGCCAAGAAGATAAAGATTTTTTTCCCTGACAATTAAGGAGGGAGATCCTTTGTCCCTTTTTATGTTCAAACTTGTGGTGGATGGGTTAAGCAAGCTTGTGGGGAGGGCATAGGAGCATCATTTGGTGGAGGGTTTTGTGATTAGGAGGTATAGGTTATTGGTGTCGCATTTGCAATTTGTAGATGATACATTTTCTTTTCTTCGGGGGATGAAAAGAAAATTTTGAATTTGAAGAAGATTGTGGATGTATTAGAGGTGATTTTGGGCTTAAAGTTAATATGTAGAAAAGTGTGATTGTAGAAATAAATTTGAGTCAAGATAAAATATCAAGGTTGGCTTTGGGGTGGTCTGTGGGAGGTTGACCTCTTAAGTATTTAGGTCTTCCTTTGGGTGGTAATCCTTTGTCCATTTCTTTTTGTGATACAATCATTCAGAAGGTTGGAAAAATGCTAGATGGATTGAAGAAAGCCTTTATTTTGAAGGGGGAAGATTAACTCTTGTTCGATTAGTATTGGCAAGTATTCCTATTTACTTTGTCTCTTTTTAAGATGCCTGGCAAACATGATTGAGAGTAGGATAAGAGATTTTTTGTAGGAAGGAATGGACGAGGATAAAAAGAATCATTTGGTTAGGTATGAGATGGTGCATACGCCAATCAAAGGGAGGTCTCTTAGCAGGAACCTTGATGGCTAGAAACGTGACATTGGTTGGACAATGGCCTTGGAGATTTCCCTTGGAGCATAATACAATAATACAATATCGCAGGCCATTATTAAAAGCAAGTATGGCTTGCGGACTAATGAGTGAGATGCTAATAGGGTTGATAGGAAAAACTATCGAAGTCCTTAAAAATACATTTTTGAGGGATTACTTTGCTTCCCCCGAAAAGTTAAGTTATTGTAGATAATAGGGTGAGAGTTAGATTTTGAGAGAAGTTTTGGGTTGGGGAGTTGTCATTTTCAAGTTTATTCCCTCGAATATTTCATCTTTCTCGTTATCATGGTCACAATGTTTTTTTGGTAAAATCTCATTCCATACTAATATCTTGGAATTTTGGGTTCCGTAGAAATTTAAATGATAGGGAGTCTTCGAAGTTGGTGTCGCTTCTTACCTTGCTTAATTCAATCACGTTGAATCTTGCTATATTGTTGATAAAAGGTGTTGGGTCACTACCTCATCGGGGTTATTCTCATGAGTAATTGTTCATGTCAAGTTTCATAGACAAAGGTCTTCGACTTGTTTGAACCCACAATGGTGTGTTATGTGTAGAGATAATAGTGAAAACGTGGATCATTTATTCCTTCATTTGTCCAATTGCATTGTTGCTGTGGAATAAACTATTTGAGTTGTTTGGGATTTGTTGGGTGGTCCCCAGTTCTATTTCATCAATATTTTTGCGTGGATTTTGAGGGATTAGGTGGCGGTAGAAAATGTATGACACTATGGCATTGCGCTTTATTTGTAATTGTTTGGGTGATATGGATGGAGAGGAATACAAGTATATGAGAAAATAAAATGGAAGTGATGGAAGATCTATGGGAAAGGGCTTATTTTTAGCTTCTTTTTGGGCCACGGTGACAAAGGAATTTGAAAATGTCCCCTATTTTTTGTATCATTTCAAACTGCATAGCTTCTTGCCGATGCTAACAATTGGTCTTAGAAATGCTTGTGGTGTATTTTTATTTTTTGTTTTGGCCACTTGCTTGTTGTCCATTTGGGTTGGATCTCTTGTCCAACTTCATGATTGTGATTTTTCATTGTGATTACTAATAAAAAGTTGTTTCTTATGAAAAAAATTGAAATCTATCAAATATAAATTCTATACAACTTTTACGCCCTACACATGTAAGGTGTGGTGGATATCAATTTAAACACAACACTATTAATCGTTCAAATTTGTGATAGTTTGTACATAACGTCAAATTTGACTTTGCACAAATCGTTAAATTTTGGATAAATGTTATCCACGCGACTAATGGTTAATGCCTTAATGGTTGAGTGTGTTCAACCAATAGTCAATAGATTAAAAAAAAAAATCAAGATCATAATTTAAAACTTTAAAATATATTTTTATAAATTTAAGAGAGCCGTATAAAATAAAACAAAAAAATAATGTTAGGGGTACAATGTGTAATTTTGAAAAGTTAAGGATGACCTCCCTGGCCATAAGATAGTTCCGTACTCAGAGTGGGGATGGGGGCAGCTGTTAAACAATGAATTTCGTGTCATCATGAATCACAATCAATATAAAAACTTGGACAGAATGGATAAATGATAGAGTTATTCCTAGGATTAGAGCATCAATAGAAGACGAAAATATATAAATATGAACAAGGGTTTGATAGCTTTTCCAGAAATTTCCCTCACATGGTTGTCAAACTTAAATTTCAATTTAGTCATCCAAATTTTCAGTTACAATCTATTGACCATACTTTTCCATATATAACGTGAACACTAATATCCCCTCAAGCAGAATTCAGTTCAGCCAATTAGTTCCAATTATTTATATCTCACAACAATGACCTTTAGATCATTTTTATTCTCTGTGCACAGAGGAGGAGCTGAGAAAAGCATAGATTTGTCAATTCAATAAAACTGTACTGCCAACTTTTTCATCCTCGCATTTTTGTAGTTTAGTTTGCCAGACAACCAAGAATGGAGCACAGCTTTACAAAATTGTGAAGCAAATCCATGAATGATGTCAAAATATTCCTAAATAATTCTGCCCAAATTCATAATGACAATATGCATACCTCGGTGTCTCAGATATCCAGTAGATTAACCATGATAACCAGTGAAACATGTGCAGCAAATCAATAAACGACGCTAACATATGGATCCTTGAGCTAGGTGTACTTTTTTTTATCTGTAGCTAGATGTTGTAATTTACTTTTACAGTTTCAAGTTCTCAAATACGTACTATTACAAGTCATTAGAGAGGTGTCCATCAAGTTGAGTCATGTCACTTCAAATCGTGTCATATTAAAGTCATGTCATATCTAAATATTCCACAAATACATGGATTTTTATTCAAAACTTCATCCCTTAGCAAGCTAACTTTTACCCAAGTTGAGTCCCGAGTAAAGTTTAACCTCGACCCCTTGGACAGGCAAAACCACTAAGGCGACCTATCACATATACATAAGACTTATAGATCCTACCAAATCTACAACAAATCAAATAACAAATGAAGCTAGGTTGAACCTAGGAACTAACAACTCATAATACTTGGATCAAAGGCACATCCTATGATAAAAATCCAATCATACCTTTGCAGTTGTGTTTTATTGGAAGCTAGCTAAAAACCATCCTTTGCACCGAAAATGACTATGATGTTGATATAATCTAACATATAAGATATTTAGACTGAAACCAAGTCCATCTGACAGCCTAAATCGAATACTATGTCACCAAGAACATGGAGATCCCTTCAAAACCTAATCTCAAGTTTTATCTAACTTACATCTACTTCTAGCAAAAGCTAAAATAGAGCCTCCATCTAGTTGAGGAAACAGCTAAAGGGTTACCTTATTTGGCTACACCACAGGAGACTTACAATTCCACATGCACCGATATAACACTAATCCAATTAGTAACCTTAAACTGCCATAAAATGTGAGCATTAAGGAAAGATAAACAGATTAATGGTCGGTTTTGGTTCTACTCTAGTATTAGGTAGGTTTAGGTTGAGTTGAGCATTTTCAAACAACCAATCTAAGCCAGATCCAGCACAAAACTCATTCCTTCCTGATTAAGAACGCCCCACGCATGTCCAATACTTAGTGGCAAGTAACTCTGAGGTGAATTGAACTTATTTTTGTCATCAAAGACTTGCAGTATACAAGTCTGCAAAAGATTAACCATAAAATCTTTATATAGCCTTTCCTTTGTAGGAAAAAATAAACAAGTAATAGCAACAATTTAAGAAAGACAAAGAAGAAAAGAAGACAATTCACCTGAGGAATGATTGGTAAAGAATCAGTAAGAGGTATCATTCCTTCCTCTTTCTCGGCTTGTGAGGGGTTGACTGTTCGCCGAGGATCTAGAAAACGCTTATCAAGTGCCAAGACCTATATAAAGTTAACCTACACTCAGAATGTCTAGACATAAAACTTGACCAGTAAAACAAGAAACCGTGTAAAAAATGAATGTCTTTGAATAACAACAATGATAATAATACTCATTTTTTACAATTAATATTGTTATCATAACAATCAATTCAAGAAACATACCCAAGGCAAACATCAAATGATAGAGAAAAGCAGACAAACAAAATGAGGCCCCAACTAGTCCGAAATTTGGATTCATTAAAGGTCACCACTAACCTGATCACCAATTGTGCCGATAAGAAGGTGTTTGGAAGTAATGCCCTTCGCAGTTGATGTCACTGCTATTGTTTTAACAGAATGGGTGAAGAAGTAAGATTGTGATTTTGTTATGACCTCAGGACGAGAATAGGAAGAAACGGGTGAAGTAAGATTGTGCTTTCCAAGAACAAGCTTCCACACATCTTTGTTATCCTGTAGATGGGATTCAATTTATAAATGGCATATTGATCATGATGAATACACAAGAAAAATGCAGAAGAATGAAGTTCAAGGATATACCGCCCGAGATTGATCATAAATCTCAATGACAGACATCTCATATCTGTGTGATCTTGAATTAAAGTAGTGGTAGACAACCCAGTTCTCACTGAAAACCTTCAAAAAGAAATAGTTCCATAATAGAAACGAGTTCAGCCAAGAAAATAAAAGAATGTGACTATGAAAAAACATACTTACAGCATGCACAGGACCCTGTGAACCGTGATGAGTCACACGGTGCAGTATACGGCCAGTTACAGTATCAATAAGATAAACAACAAGCCACGACTCCTCTGGGGTGACTGAACCAATTGCACCAGTGGCTTTTGGTGCAACAGTAGCCACGAAAAGCAGATTTTTCGATATATACTTATACATCACATCTTGCTCTGTGATTACCTTCGCTTGAGTATGAACCACCTTTGAACAAAGACACAAGTAAATGAAAAATAGAATTATGGTCAGCAAATATAGCAGCAAAACTATCATTAGCTCTGACATACCTGAGCAAGACAAGTTGTCCAAATAAGCATAATAACTTTTTATTGCAAAGTCATTGAGCTCGAAATGTTAATCTTCCAGGTTTACAGTTTGGTGTAACACTAAACTCTTTACTTTTAGTAGAGAAGTCCACAATAATGCAACACATGAAAACAATGACACTAATTCCAAAGGCATAGTAAATAATGCCAATAGGGAGGGGCCTACCAAGCATTCCCCCTCCAGTTTCTTATTTCTCATAATCTTGACTTATTTAATTAATCAACATTCACTCTTCACACCACCAAGGATTAAATTTAATCGGTGTTTCAACGTTATGACTGACAATTGAATCCTACTCATCATCACCATACTAACAGAGTTTGCTCCAACTGTGGTAGTTTCCTTTTAATCTACACGCAGTTTGCAACGAATGGGGTGGTTTCCTCTTAATCAATGGAAACTCTTCTTACCCTCTCAGCACTAACGGGAAATACCCATATCATGGTTTTTACCCATTTCATGAAGTTTTTTTCTAATATGTTCCAGAGCCCCACAAGTTCGTAATACCGCCAAATTCAGTACTATCTCTCACTGATTTTGTTACGGATTTATTTGGGTCTGTGAACAATTCTGGAGTTCAGGAATTTACGGGGAGTTTATTTAGTTGGTGGTCGATCAAAAATTTTGCAGAGATACAATTGTTGTGGCTCCATTTTTATGGACAAGTTCAACAAAAAGCATGGATTCATCAAACAAGTCACACCATTATTACTCATGTAACTACTTATTTGAAATTTTAATAAAATTGTTTAATCTATTAATGAATAGTTTTCTTAGTATCCAAATAGAATGGGATGAGGATTTGGTGGGTCGTTTTCCATAAAATCGATAACAGATGAGGTGAGATGGGTTCACACATCTTACGGAGCCATCGCTAGTTCTCACATAGATACCCCCTGCCAGAGAGCACACAAAAGCACGTAAAACAATTTGCATTTCAACGAGTTCCACAGCACTATGCTCATGGATAGACAGGGGTAAACGCCAAGATTATTGCCACAGGAGAAGAATGGGGTACAAATTTTCATTATAAGAACCGAAAGTAATTAAATGGGATAAGAATCTCTAGATGCATTTTCATTAAGTCGGGCTCATACATCATAGATGCATTATACTAATGCTTGGAAGAGTAGGTCAAGCTCCATTTCAATCTAGAAAAGCAACTCCCACTAGAAACAAATCTCAGTTTCCATGCAACTAGGAATAAAGTGATACTGACAAGCAAATAGAAGTCCAAAACTTCAAAAATCATAAAATAGTTTAATATATGGAGACTGGACAGAAGGAAAATAAATAAGAAACGACAATGAAGTACAAAATAAAAGGTGAGAAAACAAAATGTTGAAGGATATCTTGGAACCAACACAAATGTACCTCATTCAGTTTTCGTGTCACAGTTGCAATAATCTTTTCAGAATCAGAGGGGAATACAATTGACCACAAATCCCTGGTGTCGAAACAATAGTCATCAGCTACCTCAAGAATGCAATTGCTTTTCACAGCATGACCCCTTAAAATGTCATTATCAGCTTCAACTGAGTACCAATATACGTTGGCAAGCTCGCGTAGGAAGATATCTTTAGCCTCGGGGGTTCTGGGGTACAAGTGGGCACGTTTGTTGACATCTATTAGTAGATGAAGACGCTGTTCTGTTGAATCCGTAAAAGGCAGTGGAATAACTTGTGCAATGGAATGAAGGGGACCTAAATAATTAAGTTCCTTTCCCGCATAAGTGTCAACAATAGAGAGAACTCCAAGGGCATCTGGACTATATCCACATTTGCCAAGTACTAGAACGGATGGATTCTCATCCAACGCATGATGATGGGGAACCTGCCACTGATATACATTAAGTGGAGTTGGATCTTCACAAGCTGCTGATTTACGAAGAGAATGCAGGAGGAGAGACCACACAACTCGTCCATCTCCTGTATGCAGTGCAAAAAGTTTCCCTGCCCGAGTAAGTACTATGAGCAGCTTGCGAAACCCATTGTGGTCTCGGGTCATCTTGCTTTTTTCGGAGCTTTTTAATCTAATTCTCTGTATGGCTGCTAAGTCATCAGGGTTTGCAAGCATTAGAGTTCCTTTAAGCTTTAGCAAATGTCCCTTCCAGCAAAAGAATATCATGTCAACAATACGAAATAACAGAAAAACCAATCACTCAGATCCATTCTCATTGTGAAGAAGAGAACACAGTGCCAAAGATATCATAGGATAGATTGGAAAAACATAAAACCACATTCTTTCACATAACTACCATTTTCTTGGCGAGAAGAGACTAAGAAGAAAGAGAGTAAGAACATTTACATCCAAAAGACCCTAATTTCAAAACAGAGTAACATGTTGAAAAGCACTCAAGCTTCTCACGTTTTCATTATGGTTCCGTGCAATGACGAGATTTAGAGGAAAAAGATTTAGAGGTTATGGAAGGTATCCATGACAGCATCTTATAAATGTTACAGACCACGAGGTGTGGTAAAGGGTGAAATGCCATTCGAACCCACCGCCAGCTCATCCTCCCCGAACACAAAAACTCTGCTCATACAAAACATCATCCAGAAATTATTTCATTGTGAAAGCCCAGACCCAAGTCTAAACAAGAACGAAAAGACAAGAAAAATTTAGATGGAAGATCAGTCATTAATAAAAATCCCAGGTGAGTTTAGGATGCAATTATTAGAGTATCTGGTAGTATAAGCATTTAATGTCAGAGTCCAGGGTCAACTTGTTGATAAGGCATTTCAAAGAGCCCCGTACCTTAAGCCATTCAAAAAGATTGTGCTCTACTTTTGCAACTGATACACCATCCTTTTCCACAGGTAATTCTGATGTTGATACATCTATAATGGAAGCAAGGCCATCCTCCCTATTCCAGACAATCTCTCCTTGTTGTAGCAACAACAGTGAATGATCTTCCATTACAATCAACGCCCTAAATCCATGAGACCTGTCAGTTCGGATGTAGTTGTTTATAAAAACCTTATGCACAAGACCCCTCTGATGATGGTCCATTTCAATACTTTCCTCGAGCAAATTGGCACGCATGTCATTACAAATCTTCGCAGTGAGGTGAATCTTACCACCTTCATTCTGAATAAGCCCAAAAACTTGTTGGCCTTCTGAAACTGGCAAAGCATCGCTAACAGCTGCAACATGATCTTTTTTGTCCACTACTTCCAACCTGCCATCATCCGTCACTTTAATAAATACTATCAATCTATTCATTCTTACAGCAAATATTCCTGTAAGCTTAGTAGGTAATATCACTGCCATCCCAGAAAAATCCTGAACAAGATCTGAAACATGTGTCTGCTGAAAGCTGATTTTTCCACCTCTGATGCTTATTGTTACCAACGTTGATCTAGTTGCATCCAGTGCCACAAATGTATCACTCGTAACAAATGATATCTCTCCAGAAAAGCCACCAGGAAATGCTGTACTATCATGCTTAAGCAACTCACCATTCTTGGCATTCAACAGATATGCACCAAACTGGGTCAAACCGTGAAGTCCTACAGCATGTATCACATCACTTCCATGAGGACGAAATAACAGTTGAGCATCCATGCTGCCAACACAAGACATGCTAAATCAATCAATGATCAGGCAATTTTAAGATGAAAAAAACAAAATTGGCATATTCATTTCAGCATTTGTCAAACCCTTCAGTGGTCAATTCCTTCTTCCAAAGAATCTCGCCATCTATACTTGAAATGGCATGAAGACAGCCACCACCATAAACAAGGATAACATTGTCCTTCTCAACCTTCACACTTGCCTGCTCAGAAACGCCAAAAGAAATTTCATTTTCTTAAAAGATGATGTTGAAAGCATTCTGTGACGAAGTTACTGAATGTAAAAAACTGCCTCTGACCAGTGTTAAAGAAGCTGCTGGGAAATCCCAAACAGACTGAACTAAAGCAACAGGAAAAGTGCATGTACACCCAATTCAAAAGAAAATGCTGCCTAAACTAAGTGGAACTGCAAGTAATGACTTTGCAATTGACTTGACAGTTGACATATGTTGTAACAAGGATTTAATGGCTATAGTAATGTGATTCAAGAATTATAAGATTTTGCACGAATAGTGGTCAAGAAAAATGTGTTGAGTTAGAGAGGGAGAGAGACGAGAGGAAGCAGGGAGGGAGGGAATAATCTGTAGATAAAACAACAAAAAGATATTCATTTAAAAAAAGGTTTCAGATAAAATAGAACATTAATAACTTACTGGAACAGATAATAAAGACTTTGATGGCTTTGAGCCTGGAAGAAAGGACTCCCATATCATCTGCCCATCAGGAAGGTTCCAAGCTCTTAAAATACTTCCCTCTGATGACAAGGCAATGACATCTGGACAAAACGAAATTTTACATGAGTTAATCAACCATGTGAGTTGAACTTAAACCACCATCATCGTTGATAATGCTGGAATCCTTTTATGAGTAATGGTTGAAAGCCAAAACAATACAGTTGAATATAATAAGAAGAGCTTGCTTACAAACACAAGAAAATGATCCTAATTATCATGAATGGCAATCCAATTCTTCTAGATTCAACAAGCATACAATTTATACCACTACAACATTCTATTTAGTTTTTTCCCTTCATTCCTATTTGTTGATTATGTGGAAGCTGTGAAAAACAAGCCATTGTAAGGTAATGGAGTTGAAACATATAATATACCAGGTAATTTCAAGAAACATTTCCAGCATGTAGAAAGGTTAGCTCTGATATCCAACTTTTTTGTTTGGTTTCAATTATTTCTTTTATACATGCAAGATCTGTAAAGTAATCCCGGCTGAAAGAAAAATGGAAAGGCTAATTTTCTAACTAATGGGATAAATTCATTTTAAATTTGTTCATAAGTTCTTTAAAGAAAGAGAAAGGAAGGGGATAGAGGGTTCTTAAGGGGGAAGAAGGAACTTAATAAATTGAAAATCGAAGAAGTTTCCAGCATTTCATAAGTAGCCAGCATAACAAAGTATAATGCATTGACTTTCATTGTTTATGGATGTGACAGATGATTCACTCGCAGGGAAAAAGCAGTCAAAATTATTTGTTCATCGAAATATATTTAATCTACAAATGAGCAAATTGCTTTCATAAGGAAATAGCAAAGACCCAAGGAATTAGCCTTTTTCTTCACACAGGTTTATTAACCGAAATGACAGATGAATATCGATAAATTGACGGCATCAATGAAAAAAATTGACTAAGATGATTACAGTGTACAAATATCATGAGAGAGAGGTGTGTGCATAATAAACTTGTCTAAACAATTAAATAATAACAAGAACTTAGAGAGAAAGCTCCACATTTTCTTTTTGGTATTGCTCCTAAAAGTTGAGTGGCAGTATAGTAAATACGCATATGAATCATAGTACCTCTATATTTTAGAGTTAATTTGAACAATGCAGACTCCCTTGTTAAATCCAAAAAAACAGAATCATAAACAACAAAAAAGTTGGGAAAATCTTAAAAAACAAAACGTATCTGCATAGATGCTAAATGGAATTGTAAATCAAGTTTTGAGAGCTCAACGAAACCACCCAGAAAGTCTAATAATCACTGCAGTTACTATTAGCTTTCACTTGCAAATAAAAATATTCTGCCAAAGGCCAAGAATATCTAAGACATGGACAGCGATGATAATTAGGCATAGTCAATTAAATAACAAAGTGGAGGCGTAAGTACATTTTCCAAGCGCGATATCGATTTCATCGATGACATCGTTGCTCCCCAAAACATGCCTCCAAACTGCAACACAAAACCACCAGACCAGACACATCAATTCCCAAATCAAAAAATCATGATCTTTCAACACCAGAAAGCATATATTCCTATACTCACAAATCTCCCCACGCCGGAGATCAAGCGACGCCACGACGTTCTCTTCCGTTGAGACTACAACTCGCTTTCTACCCGCCTTCTGAGTGTGGAACACTGCGTGCTTCACTTTTCCTATATATTGTTGATGCCTGTGATGAAAAATAATGCAATCAATTTACTACAAACCTCAATCACATAGCTCACTATCGAATTGAACACAAGTATGAACAACTGAACTGTTAATAAAATCGTACTAAAAATAATAAACGTATTATATGTGTGTGTCTGTGGAGCGAGAGAGGGAGAGGGAGAGGAGAGGGAGAGAGAGAGAGAGATAGACCAGTCCATGAGGCCGACTTGATCTTCGAACAGAGAGAAACCAGGGATTGAAGATGACATGAAGAGGATAAGAAGAAGAAAAACCCTAATCGCCATGGCCATGGCGACGAGTTGTCGTCTTTTTTCCCTCAAACCGTAGAGACAGATCTGAGAAGGCGAAGTTTGTAATAAGGTTTAAATAAGTGAAAACTAGTTGAGAGTGAGTTCACGAAGGCTTTAATTCTGCTGAGTGCCGGCTTACAATAATTACCTTCTACTCTTAAAAGATTTAACAATTTTCATTTTGTACCTTAAAAATTAGGATTAATAGTATTTTTATCCCTAAAGTATATTTTTAAAAGATTTAACAATTTTTATTTTGTTTCTTTAAAATTAGGATTAATAGTATTTTTATCCCTAAAATATATATTTTTTGTCAGTTTAGTTATCATTATATCAATTTTACCTCTAAAGTATTCAATAAGTATCACTTTGGTCTTTAATTAAATAATCTGTAAGTTTTTTTAAATAAGTGACCACGTGTCATTTTTTTTATACGATATTATATGGCCAATACGTGATCATTCCATCAAAAACTTAGTGGTTCGTATATGTAAAAAATAAAATGATACAAATTAAATATTTTAGAGACATAATTAATATAATGAAAACTAAATTAATAAAAAATACATATTTTAGGGACTAAAACTACTACTAACCCTTAAAATTATATTTCTCACATTTCACCTATAATGTAATAAAAGTGTTGCAATATGATATTTTGTTAGCTTTCGTTGCTTATTCTGTCAACGTTAATAAGGTAATTTTTGACGAAATAAGACACAAAAGTTAACAGAAATATCACATAACAACACTTTTAATACATGAAGATGAAATATAAAAAATTTAGTTTTTTAAGATATAAAATACAAATTTTTAAATCTTTGAACTATGATCTATAATGGGTGGGGTTATTACCACCCCATGAATCTCTATTCTCACATATTCTACTCTAAATCATAAAATTGTTAAGTTCACTCATTTTATACTCACCCCCCACTAGTAATTAAGCACACTTAATTATATACCCACCCTTAAATTTATATCAATTTTCACATTTAGGGTTTTTTAAAAGGATAAAGTTGTGCTGCACAAATTTATTTATCAAATCTTGTGTCTCAAATGATGTGTCAAAATTTTATACATTGAATATTTTGTGGAATTAATAGACTCTACTAATCCAACAACTTACATTGATTTAGAATATAAAATTTGGATAATAATTTGATCAACATAGCACTGCTTTTTTTTAAGAAACGAAAATTCACATGGAATGATAGAATATAAAAGTATTTTAGTGAAAGCTTATCCGTTTTTCTTTGTTAACATTCAAATAATTATTTTTTTATATTTTATTCAAAAATTAATTGTTAGTATTAAGACATAACTAAGAATAACTCTTTTACAATTTTTATATTTTAGTTAAATATTGCATAAGGTGGATTTAGTCATTAATGGAGTAGGTATAAAATGTGATTGACTTAATTATTAGTGGTGTGGATATAGTAAGAATGAGCTTAGTAATTTTATAATTAAGAGTTTAATGAGGTAGAAAATGATATTTGTGGGGGTGATAATAGTCCCACTCATCTATAATTTGATAATAATTGTGAGGAAAATATATGGTCTAGTATCAAAAAATAATTTTAAAATTATAAATTTTGATTTGGATAATTTTTTGTCATGAATAATGAAAATAAAAAATAATATCATATATCATATTTATTGGTTAAACAACAAAATTATAATACTAAAAAATTATATTTCAATATCAAAGTCAAACCATTCATACATTTATAATCACATATTAGGGATGAAATACTAATAATAAGAATAGTATTTAGTTAATTTTTTTGACAAAATTTATTCATAAAATCAAATTCTTTACGTTTGATTGGTTATGGATTCCCTAATATATAACCACCCCATGATGATAGTTATTTCACGTCAGTATCTTTATTTATTTGGGATCCTTTTGGTTAGCAAGAAAAAAATTATAGAAAATAAAAGAGATAGAAAGTGAAGTAAAAGAAAATAAAGTGAAATAAAATATATTTTCATGCATGAATGCATTTGGTTAACATGAAAAACTTCTAAAAAAATTTTAAAATAATTTTATTTCACTTTTTGAAAGAAAGAAAAGTTGTAGGAAAATTTTTTTATTTGTCTAAATTATCCTTAATTATTTTAACTCGGCCTAATCCGAAAAAATATTTTTTATTATTCAAAATTTTAAAAAATTGGCTCCTAATCTAATTTAGAGACCAAAATTGATTCGAACTTTGATCTCTAGATCAAATTATACGGTTTTTCTAATTTGTGCAAAATTTTTTAAAATTAATAAATACTTGAATATTTTTTAACATATAAGGTTAAATTGGGAAGTTAGATCATTAAACACAATTTTCTTACTTTTTCTTATGTTTTTCGCAAGAAAAAAAAGTTAGTTAAATGTGAAAAAATCTAAATATAGAAGAAAATTATTTTTTCTATTATTTTCTATTTCAAGCTAAACAACACACAAAAAAATTTAAATTTTCTCTTTCTTGCATTTTCTAACACTATCTTGCTAAATCAACGGACCCTTGTAACACTCGTTTATAGTTGTTTATAATAATAAATAATAACAATTCCATTTCAAAATTAATATTTCCTTTTTTTTTCTTCTTTATATATAACTCCAATAAGAGAACTAAAGGTACAAACAATCTACTTATAGAATTAATATTCTTTTACATAGTTTTAAACTTAACAATTCCTATAACCTTCCTAAAAATACTAACAATTCCGCTATTCTCAACATATATACAAAGACAGATGGCTATACGGTACCGAAATTATAATTTTTTGACATTAAGTTATAACTTTTTTGTAATGTATGTTATAATTTGTAAAAGGCATGAACAATCATGAAAGATTGAGATCGATATAAAAAATTACAACTTTTAAAATTAAGTTACAACTTTTAAATATTAATTTTAAACTCATAAGAAAGAAGTTACAACTGTTTAAGAGAAGTTCATAATCGATTATGGTCTTTCCCTTACGCAGTTGTAACTTATCATTTTAAAAATACAATTTTACCATAAAAAAATTATAACTTTTGGTACTATACACTTTTCCCAAATACATATGCACACAGTTAAGTTTGGTCAATTAATCTATTTTGCATGATGTGGCCGTTCGCATTAGAACAAATGATCAATCCTCTAATATTGCATTTTGGGCTTTTCGCATTTTACACCACAAAAGATGTTTCGATTTTTATTTTGTACCCCAAAAAATTATTTTTTTTACATTGCATAAATTAGTTTTAATGTAACCTACGAATTAACATTTGTTTCGAATTCCGTTAAAAATTGATGCACATGCAACACAGAGATATGAATGGTGAATTTATACTTTTGTCCAAGAGCAACACACGTGAATGACACATGCGTTAATTTTTAATAGAATTTGAAACGGATGTTAGTCCGAAGACCACATTAGAACTAAGCATCAACCATTTATATTTAGAATATTCTATCTCGTTTTAACCATTAGTCTGGTTTTAAAAGTATGACAACTAAAAATAATATAAGTCGAATTCGAATTTCATCACTATTGTTTTTAATTAAACCACAATAGAATTATGTTACTAAAATTGTTTTAAAAGGAGGACTGGAGTAGATCATATTGTAAGTATACCCTTGAGTAAAAGATTTCAAATCATTTACCATGAAAAAACAAGAGAATCTTGAGAACTTAACTTAGGGAAAATGAGTTGTCGCAATTATACTGATTATACAATGAATCAAGTGTTGGATTGTTTCAAAATAACTATGTATACAATTTTTTTTTTTGGCATGAGATTTTAAAACATCCCTCAAAAATGTATTTTTTATTGAAAAAGAAATTCATTGTCCCACATCGGCTGTAAAAAAGTTTTATGATAAGTATCTAGAGACGTATATATGTATTTACTTGGCACGAAAGAAAGACACATGAAAGCTTGTATGACTAAGTCTATTGTTGTGGTCGCGCGCTACAAAGTCACGTTGACGCTTTAGGTGCACTTTGCAAGTAAGCATCGTAGCATAAGTCGCACAAGTAAGTATCGTAGCATAAGTCGCACAAGCCACGTTGGCGCGAGTTTCGGTTCGACGGGTGGGTCTTCAAATTTTTGGAATAGATATTGTTTAAAATTAAAGATAATTAATTATTGAAAGTAAATAAAAATGACAATTGTGGTTAAATTAGATAGACACAATTGTTTATGTTTAAATTTAAACACGTATAGTTGCCACCCATGTCAAAAGCTATGAATGTTTTTGATACCTCTGTGATCACTTTAAATAGAACATTCCTCTACAATTACTTACTTCATATGTTATTGTTTCCAACATATATCTTGTTATGTACATATTTTTAATATATTTTTTTATGTAATATTAGAAGTAATTATTAAGAAATTATTTTAGGAAGTGGGCTAGTGATAGAGTAACATATCTTGTTCTAGACTATTTTTTTCAGGACTATAATCACCAAAGATATGTTCAAGTGAGAGACAGTTATTGTCTAAACGTATGAAGGGTTGTGTAAGTAATAGCATCGAATCTATAATTCGTTTTCGTTTTACTCAATGCCAGATCACTATTGCATATCAATGATCGATGCTTAAATATAATAGATCTCATTTAGAATTTACAATAATTAATCTAGTACTTTGAAAAACTGCACGATGATATGTTAAATGAATATGAAATTGATAGTATACATGGTAATTTTAGAGCATTTCATTTTCGTCTTACATCCACGTGAAAAATTATAGCACGTGTAACGAATGAATACTTTAAAGGTAACCTGTTTCAACAATTTCTAAAGAGGAAAACATTTACTTTAAAGAAATAGCTAATACGTAACATATATAGAGGTAGTGTTTTTGAAGACATTGCTTATTACGTTGCAAGGATTTTGATAGCTTCAGCTAGCAAGAATTTGTGAAAATAGATAAGGTCACCATTATTTTTGAGAAAATATTATATTCTTTTTTTTTTTGGGTCAAAAGCAATATTCTATTCGATTGCCTTTATCATTAATTCAAACAATATATTATTTTTGAATTCTAAATGATTAAACATTTGTTGTGTTTTAGTAAAGGGGCAAATGACACTTTGCAGAATAAAAGATCTTTGAATCTTTAATTTTACTCCCTTAAAGATTCAAATTATCATATTGCACCACCAATCAAACATTAATGTAGCAATGCGCTCCATTTTAAGGAAACCGAGCATTAGATTTCTATTAAAAACACTAAAAAAATTTGAGTATTATGCAAATAAATGTTTATAGAAACAAAATAATATGACAAATAAAACAAAAAATTTTGTCAAAAAAATTTACAAACATTATTTTTGTACTATAATACTACCTCTTTATCTAGTTGAGGATATAATGTGAGAATTTTAATACGTAAATTGAGAAATTGATAATATTTTAAAGTACAAAGTTTCATTCACCCAATTATAGTAGATAAACCTATTCATATATACTCGAGGAGATTTGTTGAAAAATGTCCTGAAAAGTATCCAAATAACATGGAGATAGCTCAATGGGTCCTCACAATAAATTTATACTATGGAAACTGATGGGTTAAGCCCAAGTAGTCCAATTTATGTATTAAAGCCCAACCCCGGTTGAGGAGCCCAACCTCATCGTGAATCCGCCAAAGGAGCCCAAGGTCGGTTAGACTTCTTGCTTAGCACGTCACCAAGAGGAAAGCACGGGAAGTTTATCTGCACCGCCAAAGGAGCCCAAGGCCGGTTAGACTTCTTGCTTAGCACGTCACCAAGAGGAAAGCACGGGAAGTTTATCTGCACCGCCAAAGGAGCCCAAGGCCGGTTAGACTTCTTGCTTAGCACGTCACCAAGAGGAGAGCACGGGAAGTTTATCTGCACCACCGAAGGAAGAAAACGGTCCAATCATTGACCACGTTTCATGAAGAGCTCCCCAACCTCTTCCTTCCGTTGAGGATAAGTCGCGATCCCCACCAAAGATAATCTCTAAGCTGCGATAAAGAAGCCTTGAGGATATGTCATGATCTCCACAAGAATGATCTCTTAGCTACTATAAAATGGCTCTAATCTGGGAGAGGAGGGACATGTTCCATCAGAGACTTACAGAAGACGAACCGACTACCGGAGATTACTATTTTGTCGTTGATTCTCCATTCTCCCTCTCAAAGCTTGTATCTCCATTCTCCATACCTTTGAATCAATAAAATACCCGGCGACTGAAGCCATTGAAGAGTGGACGTAGGTCGAATTGACCGAACCACTATAAATTGTGTATTCTTTAATTCTTTCGTTGATTTCATTGCATTTATTATCTATACTTGACAGGTGGTGTGCAAAATCATTTTTGTGCATCATCAGTTTGGCGCCGTCTGTGGGAATCGACAAAATTCTCACTCCTGAACATTACGTCCATTAACTAATGGCGATCACTACTCGATCCATGAACCAACACGAAGACAATCCTCCACGAGAGGAGGAGGTTGCCCCCCCGCCTACCAACCCTGTTCCGGATACTTTAGCCCCGAATCCCCAACAAATATTAGAGACCATGCAGCAACTGGTTGCTCAAAACCAACAGTTACTGCAACTCATACTTGCTGGACAAGGAGGAGCACCACACGGAGGTGCACAACATGGAGGACCCCAAGGAGGAGCACCACACGGAGGTGCACAACATGGAGGACCCCAAGGTGGAGCACCACACGGAGGTGCACAACGTGGAGCACCACATGGAGGTGCACAACATGGAGGGCCCCACAGAGGTGCACAACATAGAGCACCCCAAGGAGCTCCACATCCTGGGCATCAAGGAGCACCATGCCCTGTTGCTCCACGCCCGGGTGCCCCATTGGGCACCCCACTTCAGGAAGCCCAACATGAGGGAGCTGTACCTCCCCCTCCCCTTGCTTTCCAGGAAGAGGACCCTTATCTCCAGGAGGATGAGGGTGAAAACCAAAGCATGGGGCATGGAAGCCACTTCCATGATCATTCCAGAGGAGCCCCCAATCATTGGGACGAGAAGATAAAGGAGGTACAAAATCAACTCGGTGATGTCTTCAACGCCATGAAGGCACAGGGACCCGAGACTGTTGACCACCTGGTAAGGCGTACTGATACCCCTTTCAAATCTGATGTAGCGAACTACCCCCTCCCTCAGAAGTTCAAGATGCCATATGTGGAGACCTTTGATGGAACAAAGGATCCACTGGACCACCTCGACACTTACAAGACCTTGATGCAATTGCACAACGTACCAGACGAAATCATGTGCAGGGCATTCCCAACCACATTAAAGGGGTCTGCCCGACAGTGGTTTGCTAAGCTCTCCCCCGCCTCTATTGCCTCTTTCGCAGAGCTTAGCAGATCATTCGTCTCACACTTCATAGGAGGGCGTCGCCACCAGAAACCAGTTACACATCTGCTTAGTATAAAGCAGGACCGCGAGGAGAGCCTGAGGAGTTACCTCACTCGTTTTAACGAGGAGGTACTCCAAGTTGATGAACCTGACGACAAGGTGACAATGACCGCTTTCTTGGGTGGCCTCCGTTCATCAAGTTTCCTTTTCTCAGTTCTGAAGCGCCCACCGAAGAGCATGCCAGAGCTGCTAGCCAAGGCCCAAAAATACATAAACGCAGAAGACATCACAAGGGCCAGGCGGGGTGAGTCTTCCAGAGCGGGTGAGAAAAGAAAGGAAAGAGAGAAGGACGATAAGAAGGAAACCAGCAACAAATATGGCAGGACAGAGAAAGTCCCTGTCAAGGACCGGCTAGGTCCTGCTCCTCAGAGGAACCGTCAACCTTTCACTCCCCTCAATGCTTCCGTGGAACACATCCTATTCCAGATCCAGGATGACCCCGCGATAAAGTGGCCTGGAAAAATGAAGTCTCCTCCAAATCGCAGAAATCCTAACAAGTATTGCCGCTTCCATCGTGATCACGGGCATGACACCGACGATTGCTACGACCTCAAGAGGCAAATTGAGGAGCTCATCCAGCGTGGTCACTTGCGTCAATACGTTGCTGGAAGGGAACGTGAACCACAACCTCACAACCAGGAAGATCAGCAGCCTGTGGGGGAAATCCACACTATCTCGGGGGGACTAGCAGGTGGAGGAGAATCACTTTCCGCGATGAAGGCTCATGCCAGGAAGGCAAGACATGTCTACGAGATGCGCCCATCTAAGGTGCCGAAGCAGGAAAGCGACGAGGTCATATCTTTTTCAAACAAGGACCTGGAGGAAATCCAACACCCCCATGATGACCCCTTGGTGCTCACCATGACGGTGGCCAACTTTCATGTGCACAGGATCCTGGTAGATAGTGGCAGCTCTGCAGATATCCTATTTGCAGAGGCCTATGACAAGCTCAATCTGGGCAGGGAGAGGCTACAGCCAATCAGGTCACCCCTCATTGGATTCTCAGGGGAAAAAGTGTATCCCCTTGGATCCATCACACTTCCCGTCACCGCCGGAGTAACACCCCGAAGCTCCACAGTCATGGTCAATTTCCTGGTAATAGAATGCCCGTCGGCCTACAACATCATATTAGGGCGACCAGCTCTTAACACATTAAGAGTTGTGCCCTCTACCTACCATCTCGTTCTCCGCTTTCCAACCTTAAATGGAGTCGGAGAGGTCAAAGGGGACCAAATAACAGCCAGAGAGTGCTATGTATCCTCTATGAAGGCTAGGAAGCCCCAAGAAGCATTGCAAGTTGAGGTCCTTGACCCAAGGGATGACTCCGCCACAGAAAGAGGAGAACCAGTCGAGGAACTCATCCCTGTGGTCTTAGAAAAGGAGCACCCAGACAGAAGAATTTACATTGGCTCTTCCCTTTCTGAAGAGCTGGCTCCCCTGTTGATTGAATTTTTGGAGCGTAATATGGACATCTTTGCTTGGTCGCATGAGGACCTTGAGGGCATCGACCCGAAGTAGCTACCCACCACCTCAATGTCGATCCACTGTACAAGCCTGTTCGCCAAAAGTTAAGGGGAGCCTCCACTGAAAGGGCCCAAGCCATGGACAAGGAGATTAGAAAGCTGGTTGATAACGGAGCAGTCAGGGAAGTGGCGTATCCAGAGTGGCTCTCCAACGTAGTAATGGTTACTAAGGCTAATGGGAAGTGGCGTCTCTGTGTCGACTTCACAGAACTGAACAAGGCATGCCCAAAAGATAGTTATCCACTGCCGCGGATTGACCTCCTCATCGACGCCACCGCTGGGCATGAGTTGCTCACTTTCCTGGATGCATACTCGGGGTACAACCAGATTAGCATGCATCCCCCAGACCAAGAGAAGACATCATTCATCACGCCAAAGGGGACATACTGCTACAGGGTCATGCCCTTTGGGCTAAAGAACGCTGGAGCAACCTACCAACGGCTGGTGAACAAGATGTTCCAGTCTCAGATCGGGCAAACAATGGAGGTGTACGTGGATGACATGCTGGTAAAGAGCCTTGCAGCAGTAGACCACATTGATCACCTCCAAAAAACTTTCAACGTCTTGAGGTCCTATCACATGAAGCTCAACCCTGAGAAGTGCGCCTTTGGTGTGGGGTCTGGTAAATTCCTGGGCTTTATGGTCAATCAGAGGGGAATTGAGGCAAACCCTGACAAGATCAAGGCCATTCTTGACATGAAGTCACCCTCTTCAACCAAGGAGCTCCAGCGCCTCAATGGAAAGATCGCAGCATTAAATAGGTTTGTCTCCAAATCTGCAGATAAATGTCTCCCCTTTTTCAAAACTCTCCGAAAAGCCTTTGAGTGGAAACCTGAGGCAGAGGAGGCTTTTCAAAAGCTCAAAGCCTACCTAGCAGCACCTCCCCTCCTGTCACATGCTGCCCCTGGAGAAACTCTCCATCTATACCTATCTGCTTCCCCATCAGCGGTAAGCTCAGTGCTCGTTAGAAACAACAATGGAGTGCAGAAACCAGTTTATTACGTGAGCAGGGCATACCGGGGGGCAGAGGTCAGATATTCAGCACTAGAAAAACTGGCACTCGCTCTGGTCACGACAGCGAGACGGCTGCGACACTACTTCCAGGGCCATCGTATGGTGGTCATCACCGACCAACCACTTAAAAGAATCTTGGGAAAGCCGGACGTGTCTGGAAGACTTCTTAAATGGGCAGTAGAACTCGGGGAATTCGACATTCAGTACCAACCTAGGACGGCCATCAAAGCACAAGCCCTAGCAGATTTCGTAGCTGAACTCACACCAACAGAGGATGGGAACAGTGAGGATCCCCAAATGCCCAACGGAGACATCAAAAAGCCTAACAAAGACCCTCAAGCAAGCGCCCAAGTCTCCTCCCTAGGAGCCCAAACAACTTTTTCTGATGCCCAGGCACCACGGGCTGCACCTCTGGATGCCCAGGCACCACAAGCTGCACCTCAGGATGCCCAGGCACCACAGGCTGCACCTCTGGATGCGGCGCCTCTGGATACCCAGGCACCACAAGCTGCACCTCAGGATGCCCAGGCACCACAGGCTGCACCTCTAGTTCCTGCACCACAGGCTGCACCTTTGGATGCCCAGGCACCACAAGCTGCACCTCCGCATGCCCAGGCATCACAGGCTGCACCTCCCCGGTCTTCCACTTCAAATTCCAAATTCTCCACTCATCTGCTTTGGAAACTCTATGTAGATGGCTCCTCGACTAGTGAAGGAGGAGGAGCGGGCTTAATTTTGATCAGCCCAGATGGCACCACTCTCAGATATGCGATGAAGCTCCACTTTTATGCTTCCAATAATGAGGCGGAATACGAAGCCCTCCTTTCTGGATTAAGGTTAGCAATGGAAATGGAGGTTCAACACCTTGCCACCTACAGTGACTCTCAGCTGATAGTCAATCAAGTGAGGGGCGAGTTCGAAGCCAAAGGAGCCAAAATGCAAGAATATCTCAACATGGCCAGAAACATGATCACAAAATTCCACTACTTCCAGATAAACCACATCCCCAGAGAGGATAATATGGCTGCCGACGCACTCGCAAAGCTTGCTTCATCCATGGAAGCCTCATCAGGGGAACCAGTACTAATTGGTCACCAGTGCGAGCCCAGCAGGATGGACATGGAGGCCACTAATGTTGACTGTGTATCCACCGAATCAGACTGGATGACCCAAATCAAGGCATACCTCCAAGAGGGTGTGCAGCCAGATGATCCCCTAGAGGCCAGGAAGCTAAGGATAAGGGCCTCCAAGTTTGCCATCTTGCAGGACACTCTATACAAGAGAGGTTATTCCTTACCATGGTTACGATGTCTTTCACCTGAAGAAGCCCACTATGCCCTCCGAGAAATCCACGAAGGGATCTGCGGGAATCACTCTGGAGGGCGTTCCCTTGCCCACAAGGCGCTCAGACAGGGCTACTTCTGGCCTACCATGATGAGGGACGCTCAGGATTTCTCCAAAAAGTGCGACAAGTGCCAACGCTTTGCCACTGTGCCAAGGCAACCACCCGAGGAGCTAACAACCATTTCAAGCCCATGGCCTTTCTCTAAGTGGGGCATCGATATCCTAGGCCCCTTGCCTCTCAGTAAAGGGCAGTGCAAGTTCGTGGTGGTGGCAGTCGACTACTTCACCAAGTGGTCAGAAGCAGAACCTTTAGCAAAAATCACAGACGCAAAGGTCAAAGATTTTATCTGGAAAAACTTGGTCTGTCGCTTCGGGATTCCCCATGCCATTGTCAGCGACAACGCCAAGCAGTTTGACAACAAGCTGCTGAACTCTTTCTGTTCTGACCTTCAAATAAAACAACCTCACTCCAGCCCGGCACATCCACAAGCAAATGGACAAGCAGAGGTCATGGTAAGAACCGTGCTACGCAATTTAAAAACAAGGCTCGAAAAAGCAAAGGGCCTTTGGGTAGAGGAGCTGCCAGGTGTACTGTGGGCTTATCGAACCACACCAAGAACCCCTACTGGGGAGACTCCTTTTTCCCTCGCCTTCGGAACCGAGGCGGTCATCCCTGTGGAAATAGGGGTACACTCCCTAAGGGTCCAGCACCACGATCCCATCACCAACGAGGAAGGACTCCGTAGCAACCTCGACTTGGTGGAGGAAGCAAGGGAGATGGCTGTAGTCCGCAACGCGGAATATAAACGGCGCATGACAAGGTACTACAATTCGAGGGTGAAGCCCCGTTCTTTCCAACCTGGGGATTTGGTCCTCAAAAAAGTAATCCTCGCTACAAAAGATGCACGCGAAGGGAAGCTGGGACCAAATTGGGAAGGGCCCTACCGCGTAACAGAAGTAGTGAGACCAGGCACCTACAAAATCCAAGATTCTGAGGGAAAAGTTTTACTCCATCCATGGAATGCAGAGCATTTGAAAAGGTATTACCAATGACACCTTGAGAGCATCAAAGCAGTAGAAATTGGGACTTGATTTGATTTTTAGCGGTGTAACCCAAGATTTTAATGTATTTTTTATTCTTTGGGAATTATCACCCAATATCGCTTTTTATAAGCAATAAATTAATAAAATTTTCTATGCCATTTACTCCAAAAAGATTTTCTGTATTTCATTTCAAAGGAGTATCGGTACAAAAATAAGGCCAGATACCGCCTTTTCAAAAAAAAAAAAAAAAAATCAAAAGTCCTAAACACTCTAACTGCTCTCATGGTCGTCCCCCACCTCATCCTCATTGTCATCAACATCATCAAATCCCCCCTCATCACTGTCATCAGTGGGCACGAAAGGTGAGAAGTCAATATTAGGGAAAGCGGTAGAAACTTTCCCTCGGAGATCCTCGAAACCATCAATAAAAGCATCTGCAAGACCGTTCTCCAAGTCTTCCTCAGCACGGGAAACTCTCTCCTTAGCAGCCGTCAGCTTTGCCTCTGCAACAGCTGCCTCTCTGAGCATGGCCCTCCCATGGGCCTCTACAAGCTCAGCCTCTCTGAGCGTGCTCCTCTCGTGGACTGCCAAAAGCTCAGCCTCTAGCTTAGTGGCCCTCTCATGGGCTGCAACAAGCTCACCATCCCTGAGCGCGCTCCTCTCGTGGACTGCCAAAAGCTCAGCCTCTAGCTTAGTGGCCCTCTCATGGGCTGCAGCAAGCTCACCATCCCTGAGCGCGTCCCTCTCGCGGGCCGCCAGAAGCTCAGACTCTAAATTAGAAAACCTTTCATGTGCTGCCACAAGCTCACCCTCCCGGAGCACGTCCCTCTCACGGGTCACCAAAAGCTCAGAATCAAGCTCGACAATCCTCTCCTGAGCAGTAATAAGCTCCCTCTGCACAAGGCTAAGATCCAGCTTCAGCTTGTCTTGATTATAGGCCCTCGAAAGCAAGCAGATGGAGGAAGTCGAAACCTAAAAAAAAAAAAAAGAGTCAAAAACACAGGAAACGACTGGAGAAAGGGAAATAGCAGACCCTTACCTGAGCCAGACCTTCCAAATACGTGTTGACGATATTATCAGTGCCCGAAGCGCTAAGCTCAGAAACTTCTGGCCCAAACACAAACCTCCCAAGCCTTGCCCTGATAGCTGCTGGTCTCCCCATCATAGCACCAGCCCAAATCGGCACTTGGGTAGAAGTTCCTGAACAAGGAGGAGACAAAGGAGGGGTAGCACGAGGAGAGGACAAAGATGGAACAGATGTGCCTGGCAAGGAAGATTCTGGAGCGGCAGTTGGAGAAGTTGCCAGTTGAGAAGGAGCTACCGTGGAAGTCACATGGGGGGCATCATCTGTCCTTATCACTTTGGAAGAAGAAGATTCTGGAGCAGCAGTTGGAGAAGTTACCAGATGAGAAGGAGCCACCGTGGAAGCCACATGGGGGGCATCATCTGTCCTTATCACTTTGGAAGAAGGAGGGCTCCTGCTAGAAAAACGGGACACCACCACCCTCTTACTCGCTGCAAGAAATAGAGAAGGGTTAAAAAAAAAAAAAAAAAAAAAGGGGAGAGGAAACTAGCTCACCCTTTTTCTTCGAAGAGGAGCTGCCAGATTTCTGAGATGGAGCTACAGCTCTAGTATACTTGGGCAGGAGAACTCCCAAATCTTTACAAGGGCAAGCTTTGACAGCCTCCAATTTCCACTCCTGGTCCCGGGAAAGCACAGGTATATCTACATAGAAAAAGTGAGCACACACATAAAAAAAAAAAAAAAAAAAGAATAAGTGTGCAGCATACCGGGCTTTTTAGCAGCACCCCAATGTGTTGGCACCAAAACTCTGTTGGCTTCTGAAGCCCATTCTCCACCAATAAAGAAGAAACAAGATTTCCAGCCGCCGCAATTAGAGCGCATCCCTGTAAGCACTGTACCACTCCGCACGGTAAAATAGTACCATCCCCTATTTGGTGTAGGGGTTTCGCTCAAATTATATGCTGCATGAAACTCCATAGGGGAAGCATCCTCGTGGTGCACCTTTCTCCATAAGGCAAGAAAACCGAGCAGGACTCTCCAACCGTTGGCGCTAGTCGCCCCGGAGTCAAAGAGAAGTAATGCAAAACTCGACAAATGGGGGAGGACATGGGAAATCTTAACCCAGCCTCAAGCATCTCCTCGTAGACAACGATATCCCCGGAAGAGTCATCGCAAGCAAACTCGCCCAACTCAGCCCGGCGGCACAACACGGTCGGAGGGATGCGATAAGTAAAAACAAGCCTAGAAATATCTTCATCTGAGCAGAACAAACTATGAAGGGTGCTCACCTTAGACCCGTCATCATCAGGTCCCACCTTGCTGTTACGTTTCTTCTTCCGGGGCCTTAAGGAGTAGTCCAAATCACCATTGGGAGAGTCTTGAAGAACTTGAATCGGGGGAACTACAACAAGGGCTTGATCATCAAGGGCAGCATCCAAAGCTTCCCTACTGCTTGCAATTTCTAGCCCAACGCCTGAAAGTGTGCCTGACTGCTGTTGCTCATCCAAACAAAGTTGCCCAGTAGCTTGAAGGGTGCTTGACCTTTCAATATTGCACAAAGCAAAATTTTTGGCGCAAAAATCAGCACCTCGAATGAGAATCGGATCAGCCCGTGCTCCCAGGCCACTGCCTAGCTCTCCCTGACAAACCTTGGACTGATTTTCAGCACCCCTTGATGGAAAAATGCTGCTGCCCAGCGTTCCAAAGACGCCCAGTGCAGCAGATCTGAAGCTGTCCGGGACAGCAGAAGCAGCAGCTAGGCTGCTGCCCAGCGCGCCTGGGTTGTCCAGGACAGGAGGAGCAGCGCCTAGGCAGCTGCCCAGGCCCCCAGCGCGCGCGGAGCAGCCGCCCAGGCCCCCAGCGCGCGCGCGCGCGCGCTGCCCAGCTGCGCGCCTGCGCTGCCCATCTCCCCTTCCAGCGCGCCTGCACTGCCCAGGCCCCCAGCGCGCGCAGAGCCGCTGTCCAGGCCCCCAGCGCGCGCAGAGCCGCTGTCCAGGCCCCCAGCGCGCGCAGAGCCACTGCCCAGGCCCCCAGCGCGCGCAGAGCCGCTGTCCAGGCCCCCAGCGCGTGCAGAGCCGCTGTCCAGGCCCCCAGCGCGCGCAGAGCCGCTGTCTAGGCCCCCAGCGAGCGCGCGCGCTGCCCAGCTGCGCTCCTGCGCTGCGCAGCCGCGCGCCTGCGCTGCTGTCCAGCCGTCTCCCAGCGCAGCCCAAGCCATTCCTCGCGCAGCCCATCTCCCCTTCGCTGTCCAGCTTTCCAATTTCAGATCCACAGCTTTCTTCAACCTCCACCAATCCCTCTTCAATCGACATTGTTCACTTGAGAAGCTCAACTAGCAAGGAAGAAATCACACTCTTGAAAGGATTCAAGGAGAACACACACTTTGGCTTCAACAAAATGGGTAGGACTTGAGTTCTCAAAATTTTCAAGAGGTGGATGCTCAACCTTAAAAATAAGTGAAGTGGTAATTTGAAGAAGAAGACTATATTTATAGTCTAGGGTTTTTCAAAAAGAGGAAAAAAGCCCAAATAGACTAATATGGGCCCTCTTCAAAATAAAATAGGCAAATAGAAAATTATGGGCCCTCTTCAAAACAAAGTGGCCAAAAAGAAAGTTATAAGCCATTTTTCAAAACAAAAAGGCCAAACAAGATATTATGTGCCTTCTTTAAAATAAAATGGAAGAAACTTAAAAAAAAAAAAAAAAATGTAATCAATGCCTCCTTCTCCAAGTCTCCTTGGACATGGGGCATTGGGGGGCAAATGATGGGTTAAGCCCAAGTAGTCCAATTTATGTATTAAAGCCCAACCCCGGTTGAGGAGCCTAACCTCATCGTGAATCCGCCAAAGGAGCCCAAGGTCGGTTAGACTTCTTGCTTAGCACGTCACCAAGAGGAAAGCACGGGAAGTTTATCTGCACCGCCAAAGGAGCCCAAGACCGGTTAGACTTCTTGCTTAGCACGTCACCAAGAGGAAAGCACGGGAAGTTTATCTGCACCGCCAAAGGAGCCCAAGGCCGGTTAGATTTCTTGCTTAGCACGTCACCAAGAGGAAAGCACGGGAAGTTTATCTGCACCGCCAAAGGAGCCCAAGGCCGGTTAGACTTCTTGCTTAGCACGTCACCAAGAGGAGAGCACGGGAAGTTTATCTGCACCACCGAAGGAAGAAAACGGTCCAATCATTGACCACGTTTCATGAAGAGCTCCCCAACCTCTTCCTTCCGTTGAGGATAAGTCGCGATCCCCACCAAAGATAATCTCTAAGCTGCGATAAAGAAGCCTTGAGGATATGTCATGATCTCCACAAGAATGATCTCTTAGCTATTATAAAATGACTCTAATCTGGGAGAGGAGGGACATGTTCCATCAGAGACTTACAGAAGACGAACCGACTACCGGAGATTACTATTTTGTCGTTGATTCTCCATTCTCCCTCTCAAAGCTTGTATCTCCATTCTCCATACCTTTGAATCAATAAAATACCCGGCGACTGAAGCCATTGAAGAGTGGACGTAAGTCGAATTGACCGAACCACTATAAATTGTGTATTTTTTAATTCTTTCGTTGATTTCATTGCATTTATTATCTATACTTGACAGGTGGTGTGCAAAATCATTTTTGTGCATCATCAGAAACAAGCATGAGAAACACACTATATAGACTAAACTAAGCATTATAGAGGACCAGAGGAGTTTTTAGGAGTAAAGGGTATTTTCAATACACCAACTATATGGTAAAAAATTCAATGTTTTCTATTTTGGAAAATATGAATGAATCAGCTCAATTCGATATGACTAAGATAGTTTAGTAATGTTGAACTCCACTAGATGGAATCTTGATTTGGTAATGAGTTGTCAACAGATCTCGGATTTGGGAAGGATTACATAAATAATGTTTCATAAGTCCACAAAACGTGAGAAAAAGAGTGACTACATTACATGATATTTTTTTAATCCGACATCAATTCACTTATTATTCGTCGGTAACGTCTTAGACTAATACATCCCAAAAAAAAAAAGAAACATCTCGCACCAATACACCAATTATTCTACATACAATATAAATACAACATTGAAGCACAAAGTAGTTATTTATTTTTAGTAAGCCTAGATCCAATTGGGCATCTTAAAGTCTTAGATTGAGACAAGCCGGTGTCCTACTACGACGTTCCTCTCAATCTTTCTCATTACAATAAGATTCACGTATCTATATTTTCTTTCAATAAACAACAATTGACAGCTACTTGCAAAATTTTAACTCAAAACCAAAAAAGCTTCAACTATTTCATGATAATAAACACTTGGGCACATTCCGTAAAAAGATGATCTTAAAATTAAGTACTCATCAACAAAGTTAGTATCTTAGAATGTTCATTACATAAATGTTGATGATAAAACTTTTCATCCTATTGAATGTCGTGTTGATGTCATTAATACTTAAACTTTCATGCTTTCTATACGGGTAGGTATTGGTGAAACTTACAAAATAAGAAAGAAGGTCTATGTGAATCATGTTGTTTAACCCATTAATTACTTAATTGTTTTTGATGAATTTATTACTAAAAAACACTTTAATGACAAGTAATCAAAGAGAGTTCTTAGTTAAAGGAATAGTTTTAGACAACTAATTCAGTTATTTTATTTCTATGAAGTAATAAACACATGAGTTTTTAACACTAATTGAAAGATTCTCCCGTGGTTAAAAAACATTAAAAGATTAAACAACTATGAACCAATAGTGATTCTCTTTTCCTCGTCTTCTTAAGGTTAGATTTGTTGTCTTATATTTAAAAAATTGCTGGTTTAAATAATTCTTGTGTTCAATACACATGTATGTCCATATACATATTTCTTCAATACTTACAGTTATTTGGAAAAATTCTTGAAGTTTTATTAATTACTAAGTGATAGGATGGTTAATTACATTTCATGAAAGGATATTAATTCATCGAAAAATACTCATTATTAACATAATTCACTTATTGGGTATCATGACTGAAATTATTTTTAATATGTTTTTTTAAAATTTTTTTCTTAACACTTACTATGAATTCAACCGAAGTTTATTATATATGTAAATAAATTTATTTATTATAGTAATTGTCAAGCAAGTCATTGAAGTTTACATTCTCTAGCTTCACTCTCAAAAGTCTTTTTTTCTTTTCAGGTAAGTCGCCCTCAAAAAAGTTAACCAAGATTATCTTATCTGATCGAATCAACGCAAAAATTAATTGAGATGTGTGTCCGATATCCAATAAATGCAATTTCCATGTCTTTATTAACAATAGCCAATAGTAATTTCACTTCGTGGTCTATTTGTATTGTTTTTGTACGATTTATGTGCTATATATAGTGTAAGAGGAAAGAGACACAAACCCCACTGTTCTTCCTCGGTCCTATGTCAATTGGGTGTGTTGTCTTTGGCGCACACACATTTTTCTCTCTGTTCTATGTTCTCATTCTCAACGTGAAGTCAGATTCGACACACTACACATTCGCAATGCACTCTCCGTTTGATTCATAAGCATAGAAGAATTTCTTCAAAACAGCAACTGGACTTCTAAAGCGCCAAAAAGCCTTCACACCACCAAAACGAAGAGAGACTGCCAGTGCTCTCTCTCCTCCGTACGAATTGGTTCAGGAGATCCAAGACCCGTTTCTTTTTGGTCAAAAAAGGTGGTAACCCATTTCTTCTCTCTGCGTATTTCCATGTTGGAGCTTGAAATCTTCTACTTTTGGCGGCCCGACATGTATGCTTTGGAATTTTTATTTGGTGAATGAATACTTTGGGTTTTACTTGATTTACTTAGAGATTTGGTTGCTGGATACTTGTTGATGGCCTCTTTAAGATTGCTTAGATTTGGCTTTGTCATACTTGTTATAAAGTGACATTTTTTATTTGCGTTTCAAGAGGTTCCTTTTTCGCATGTGCAAATAAGAAGAAAGCTGGGAAAAATTATGTTACTGCTGGGTTAGAGGTGGAATAGAGAACTTTGGATATGATGAGAATGCCTCGATGATGAATTGGAATTGAAAAGGTTTGTATTTGTAATTGGGTTTAAGCTAGTTGATACAGGAGAGGCAGTTTAATTGTTTCATTGTTTTGGCATTTGTGTTGGTTTGATTTGCTCCTGATTTACTGCTGTTGTGGATGTTTTTTAAGAGGCAATAACTTTATATGGAATTGAACTGGCTAATTTATCATTTGGGTTTTATACAAATTTCTTGCAGCTTTTCATTAGATCACACTAGTAAGGATTGCTTATGTGCCCCAATAGTCTTGTTCACATTCTTTAAATTGGATGGAATATGAGAAGATAGTTTTGAATATCATTTGTGGTGAATGTGATATCTGGTAATAATTTTAGACTTAGAGAAGACAACTTGCTCGGGTTTAGTTTTAATGGCTTCAATTAGAAGAACGATGTCTCCAGTGCCTCGACCTGGGACTTTTCTGAATGGGGAAGGCTGTTCAGCTCCTTCTCCCTTGTCCAAGTCTTCTTCCTTCAATCAGAACTATTCCTTAAGGGGAGATTTGGTGTGTTCTTTTGGCTCATTGGCCTATGCATGGTACAGAGCTCAAGCTTTTGCTCTTGGTATTTTCTCAAAACGATCTTCTCAGCCCTTGGAAAGGCCAAAATTTAAGGGGCAATTTTGGAGGAGGGCTCTTTTCCATTTTTCCATATTTTTCTTGGTTGGGGTTCTTGTTGGACTTGCCCCATTTGTTTCATTGGATTTACCCATCAATCTTGTGACCAAACACCAAGTCATCTCCTTTGAGGTTTTTCCTCCTGTTGGAAACGTTCGCTTTTATGATGTTGTGCCCAGAAATATGACACCTTTAGTGGACAGATCGGCCACTAATGATAGTGCTACATTAGAGCCACATGTGGTGAAAGGGGAACCAAGAAGAGGGATTTTGAATGACACTCTTCTTAACCAATCACTCATTAAAAATTCTACTATGGTGTTTCATAAACTTTTGATCATTGTGACCCCAACACATGCTCGGCCATTTCAAGCCTATTATCTGAATCGTTTGGCATACACATTGAAATTGGTCCCTCCTCCTTTGTTGTGGATAGTTGTGGAGATGACATCTCAGTCCATGGAAACAGCTGACATATTGAGAAGAACAGGTGTCATTCACAGGCATCTTGTATGCAGTAAGAACTTAACGGAAGTGAAAGATAGAGGTGTGCATCAAAGAAATGTGGCTCTGTCGCACATTGAAAAGCACCGCCTTGATGGAATCATTTACTTTGCAGATGATGATAATATTTATTCTGCTGATCTCTTTGAACAGATAAGGCAGATCAGGTACCCTAAATTAATTGCTTCATACCTTACATAGATTGTTATAGTATCAATGAAATTATTGTTGTTGAATCTCTTTCTCTTTAATGAATTTTGAAATGAAATCTTAATTCATTTAGTGTGGTACTTCGCTTCCTAAATTAATCGCGTAATAACCAACATGCATTTTTGTAGTCTCTATTATCTTTTGGTAGTGAAATCTGTATTTCTCCTTCAATAGATTGTGAATTAAAATCTTAATTCCAACACTGTGATGCAATGAGGCATGATGAACATGATAGCAACAGCACATGAAGTGGGTGATTCTTCTTCTTTTTTTTTTTTGTTCAGATTGTGAAAAACAGGAACATGTGACATCAGGCAATGGATCACCAATTTTTTTTTTTTTTGGCTTTTGTTGTGCTTTTAGGCTATTAGCACTAAAATGATCCTTATTTGGCCTTTTGACGTGATATCAGTGCATGTTACGGTTTATATTTTGAATTTAGTGAGGCGATTTTAGTGCTTTTCTTACCTGTTATACTGTTATAGGATGACTATAGGTTCAGCCATGACTACATCTTGAGCTTGGATTTATGACATGGAAAATAGTCGGAATAATTAATTTCACGTGGAATATAATTTGGAGTTGCTTTTTCAAATCATGCATTACCATCAATTTAGAAACTTTATCATATGCCTCAAGCTTCCTGAAGGTAGCGGCACAAGCCTTTAAGAGAGTGTAAGGGGTGCTGGTTACTTTATTATTTTAGCAAAAGTTCCTACGGCTTGAGCCAGCTTTGCGCCTTGACCTGGATTACATTCAATATCATGTATCCATGTTCCTATACATATATCGGCTAATGGTATGCAATTTCCTATTTGAGAATTTATATCAAATATCTCGTATCCATAAGCAGGGGGGCATGGGGAAGAAGCAGTCAGCTAGCTAGCTGACTGCTCCTGACCACTCAGCTGCTTTTCTTCGTTGTGTGAACAAGGTCTTAGTATGTATGGGCATTCTGCGCAGGTCGCAATAAGTCGTTGGTCGAAGGTTTAGACCAATTGCAATTCATCACCATCTTGCCTGCTTCCAATTGAAGACTGGCTATTAAATAAGTGTTGACCTAAGCCCTCGGACCTTACATCCTCGTATGACTCTTCCTAAGAACTTGAAGCCCCCTCTCTTTAAAAAAATGCATTTACAAGACAAAAAAGGCTTTTTCAAAAAGCCTTCACCCTTCTGTTTTTCCATGATAATGACAACTTTTAAAAAGAGTATCTAAGCCAATCTGGAAGCTTTGATATGCTTATATAAGTGTTTTAATGAATAGGGTCAATTTCACACAGCTCCCTGACATTAGGTCAAATGACACGACAATCCTCTGTAATACAATGGAGACCCCTTTACATTTGTAGATCATTTCATAGAGACCCCCTGACGTTTTGTCTCCAAAATGTCTTCCTGGCCCACTAAATGCTTAATTCTTTTTAGGTTAGACTACCTGCTCTACCTTCATGTGTTGTCTCCATTGCAGTTTGTGGACTTGTAGCTCCCTATTACTGTTTTAATTGCTGTTGACTGATTACATTCATTAGAATGACACGTATAAATGATTTGTAGCCTAAAGTCTTTGATTGTCTTAGACTGTCTTGCTCATGTCTTTTGTTGATTTGTTTATACTTGAATATATACAGAAACACCCAGAAGAGAAAGGATTAAAGTCTTTTTACGATTTTCCAGAATTTCTGTTTAGATTTTTTATGTCAATACCTATAGAAGAATGATATGGCCCATGCTGTGATATATCTTGCATATATCTTTTCTGTGTTTAGTGCAACTGTAATCCCTTGAAATGCCTGCTTAACCCATATATGTAATTCCTTCTCTCACAATCTTTTTAATTCTTCCAGCAGGGCATTTTGGGTTTTTTTCTCACCACTCTTTGCTTTTGGAGTTATATAATTGGCTGATTAGGTTTTCAATAAGATAATGGATTATCCCTTTGTTCCCTCTTGTTCTTGCCATCCACATGAGCTTTTCTTCACAGCCAACTTTCTGGACTCGCAGGCGGTTTGGGGCATGGACAGTGGCCACACTGCTGGAGAGCCAAAGGAAAGCTAATTTTGACGGTCCAATTTGTAATGGTTCTCAGGTTGTTGGATGGCACACAGATGATGAGACGAGAAGATTTCAGAGATTTTATGCTGAAATGTCAGGGTTTGCATTCGATAGTGCTATACTTTGGGATCCAAAGAGATGGCATCGACCTACTATGGAGCTTATTAGGCAGCTTGATACAGTCAAGACGGGCCTCCAAGTTAGTCTTCTCTTCCTCTCTTATAGTCTTGACATTGATGAAACTGTAATAGTGAAACTATCATTTTCTCTGAAAGTTAAAGTTACTGGAGAGGGTGCAACTAAATATTGATATACTTCACCACGCACCTTCACGTGCGGGCTGGGTTTTGGACAAAACGCGTGCAAGTCTTATTGTTATCAGCTTGACAGTGATATTTGAATGGAGGACTTCTTGTTCTCATCTCATGTTAAACTGCCATCTCATCTAAAAGTTTCGAGAGGTTGTAAAATACATGTTCATACATTCGTACACAAATTATGAAATGTGCGAATGCTTCTATCTTTTTAATCACTACAGCTCGGCAGTTAATTATTTTTTATGCTGAAGTGAGACATGCTCCTTCCATATAACACAACTGGAGCTAATCAGGAGCTTCCCCATCTGCACCCCACCTAAAATGAAGAAAAAATAAATAAATAATAACAAAAAGTAAAAACTTAAATGAGGATAAAAGGTGTTAAGGAACTTTGTAACTAAATCTGTAATTAATCCTTAAGGCCATGGTTTCTTGCAGTAGTAAATGAGTCACTTTGTGCAAATATTTAAAAATGTTAGGACTTCTCCCATGACCCTTCATTAATTGAGACCAAATTGGGTAATGCGGCTTTTTTTTATGGATAACCTTACTAATTTTCATTTCAGGTTAGCACATTTATTGAACAAGTTGTAGAGGATGAGAGTCAAATGGAAGGCTTTCCACAAGACTGTTCAAGGATCATGGTTTGGCGTCTTCATGTTGAATCAAAACATTACTATCCTCGCGAATGGCTCATGAAGAATAATCTAGATGCCATTGCTCCACTTGCATGAAAGGTTTTATGGGACTGACAATAGCAATGGGACAGAGGGAAGGTTAGTGTCTTTTAGAATCTGAATTGCTTAGTTGTGGTTTTCCATAACTGCTTTGTTTTGTTTATGCTTGTTCTGTTCAATGTTTGACTCGCTTCTCCTTGTTTTATTAAGCTGTGAAACGGTTTTATCTGAGTGCAAATACTCATTTATGGGTTCTTTGGATGCCACATGAAATTGAACAATCCCATTCTTATTGAAGATACAACTCAATTTCTGTTTATCAGACTTGAAGGAATGAGGGAACAGAAATGAGAATGATATAATTAATTATTTTCAAGTGACTATGATATGATATTTTTAAAAAATACTGTTGTTTCTGTGTGTGTGTGTGTGTGTTTCTAATCCATTCATCACACAAAATACATATTCAAGCTGATTCCTGCTTAAAGGCTATCACCAACTTCTAAAATAACCTCAATGAGACTTTTTCTTCTGAGCTACATGTAAGGGTTGCTGGATAGCTGCCTCTTCATGTTGATGGCCATGATATGCATTGCTCTGTTTACACGGTATAGAGAACCATTCCAAGTTCCAAGGTAAGATATAGATACTAACTTCCATGTATCAACTAAGCACCCTCTTACCTCCTAATAATTTCATATTCTTTATTTACAGAGCAATTCTCTTTCCTATATGCCTGTTATCAATATATCGTGTTAATGCCCCTCCCTTCTCCACTGATTATTCATATGGTCTTCCTGTGTTAAGATGGTTGTCTAATATATAGGTGTTTTCCTTCTGTTTTTTTTGCAGTGAAAATTGGTCAAGAACCATAAGTATCTGCTATTGTCTACTCGCCTCAGTTTCAGGTGATGCTTGCTAGGATGCTCGTGCAATATGTGTTGGCTGGTAGTAGGATGCACAGGCACTGTTTGTGTTTGCGGGTTGTATATTCATCCATTTCATAGCAGCATGAAATCAGCTCGAAGTTTTTTTTTGTCTAATTTATTACCCTTTTTCCTGAGGCTAGACATTATCCTTGTATAATTGTCGAATTCTTATTCTTCTCGTGTCTGCTGCTATTTGCAAAGAGGCAAATTTTAACCAAATGGTTCAAGTGGATTGATGCATTTGCTTTTCCTCGTGATCTACAGTTTTTTTTTTGGACCTGTTGGCATGTATTTTGCATTTGTGCAGTGACAAGAATTCTATGTTCCAGACATGAATTGCTTGCATTGATATGTTACGATGAATTTATGTATTTTCTATTAATGTTTAACAAAGTTTGAATGAGTTTGAGCTATACATTCTGTGGTCAAGCCAAAAAAAGGAGTCACAAAACCTTTGATCCTCTCAGATAACTGTATGTTCCAAGCATTGTATTCGGCCTGCTATGCTTACCACTGCCCATTACCATGTCCTCCCTTTGGCCTGTTTATATTGTGGGTCAATCTTTTAGAAGGGTACTTTGATGTTGTTGAATTCCTTGGGTAAATCGTTTTTTAAGAAAAATTGATAAGCTTAATGCGATAGCAGAAACTAAGTTGGTAATAATATTACGCCCTTATAGACCTTGAACAAGCCATAATCGAACCTTTTTTTATCCTCCAAATACAATAACTTACCGCATAAATTTAGGAATCTCAAATTGAGACATTAAATTTGAAATTGAAAGAGAAAAACACTACTTCTAGGCCCTGTTTGGTACCCGTGTTTGTTTCCAGTTTTTCGTTTTTGTAAAAATCAAAAACATAAATGCGTTTGGTAAAAATATAATAAAGGGAATATGGTAAAATGGTAATGAGGATTCAACTCATCATGCAATGATAATCATGTAGTTGTCTGTATTCATACATTGAGCTACTCTTTCTCAGCAGTCTTCAATATCTCATTAAAGGATCAGTAGTTGAGCCAGTGTGGTGATACATTACTATTGCTCATTGTGGTAATTTGGTTGCAACATCTAGTAGATCAAATAACATTCACACTTCCAGCTTTACATTAGTACAGCAAGAAGATCATGGGTGATCCAAAGCTGTTGTGTTCTGTTAATGCCTGTTATCTCTCAAATAGCATGAGAAAAAGTTAGAGTGGGGGGTTTAACACATTACATGATATTGTCATATGGTGTAAATGGGGGCGTATCTGAAGCATGTAAGACTAATAATCGAGTTGAGTTATTCGGGTTCGACTCGTTTTCTAAATGAATCGAACTTAAATAATTTGTTAGGCTCGTTTAGAAATACGAGCCTAAAAAAGTTCGGCTCAGTTTGTAAAACTCGGTTTTTTTATATGTAAAATAGTTGAGCTGCTTGGGCTCGGTTTGTTTTCTAAATGAATTGAATATTGAATAATTTTTTAAGCAAATTTTAAAAAATGAGCTCAACAAACTCGACTCAAATTCGCAAAGTTCGATTCGAATATGAGTCCTAAAAATAGGTGAAACCAAGGGAGTTTGTTAAGGAGGGCTGTGTGTACAATGAATCCTAAATCTTCTATTAATGCATCGAATTCTAAAAAATTATGAAATTCACACCATACTTTAAAATTTTCAAATACATCCACAAGACTTTTCTTGGTTGGAATTCTTTTAATTCTTTTTTAGTTTGCAGAAAGTAATATACAAAGATGAAAAATAATTTGACACAGTGGCACCCAAAAGTAATATAGTGATTCTGAGGAGTACCCTTGAACCTGAGGGAGCTTAGTTTGTCTCTAATTGTATGCTTGATGATGGATGACAGTGTTGAGCTATCATAAAAATTATTCTTGCACACTACTGTTCCTTTCCTCCATATCGCATATACAGTAACAGATGAGCTTAATTTCATTTTGACTGTTGTTGCCAATGCCTTTTCTTTCCACTGTGAACTGCCCAATGAATAAACTCACTGCATGGTCTAGGTTGCCAATGCTGTTGGTTCATTTCAAGTACTTGTTTCCAGAGTCTGCTTGAGTAATTACATTCAAAGAAGAGATGGTAGTGGGATTCCTCTACTGTTCTGCAAAGTATACATTGTGTTCCTAAGTAGTTTTGCATTCTGTCCTTGGTGCTCAACTTCAACTTGATGGCCAACCAGAGTATGAAAGTCATTATAGGAATTAGTGGACTATACCATACCAGCTTCTTTCGGTGAACAACAGGGCTGCAGTTCTAACATGCTTCCATGCCGAGGCTGTGCTGAAATTCCCATTAGTTGTTAAAGACCATTTGACATAATCATCCCTCTGTCCATTTCTATGCAATGTATGATTAAGGGTCTTATGACATCTCTGTGTTTCAGGTGGTGAATCAATTTTCACCAATATTAAATCATTTATAAATAGAGTAATATTATTGTGACAGTGACATGATTAAATAATATTATTGTGTTTGTTGAATTTTTTTATTGCGAGTCCATCACTTGATAGTTGATATATCATCATATCAGTAAAGAACAATGCTATTGAGAGCTAATTTATTAACTTAATTTGCTGACTTAATTCACTATAGTCATTGAATTAATTGTAAATCCCATCAAACATTGAAACTTAATCCTGGTTATAATGAATTCACATCATTAGATCAACAGATTATGTCAGATTTTTAGATCCCAAAAACATTAATCATCAAGGACCTAACAAATTGACATAATTTGTTGATATAATAATATATCAAGTTATGGTGTCTCAATAAAGAAGTTTAAGGGTTACAGTCACAATAATACTATTGAACTATGTTATTATCACATCATTAGGTTAATAAATTTGATTAATTTTTTAAATCTCTATAGTATTACTCTAATAAATTTTATCAATTTTTAAAAGCAATGCTATTGTAATCTAATTTATTAACATAGTTTACTATGACATTTGAATTGACTGTGAAACCCATCAAACATTGAAATTTAGTATTAATCCAATAATTTTGCTAAAACTACATTATTATATAAACAAATTAGACATCATGCGATAAAAGGGAATTCAAAGGTCTAGACATGGTTGAACATCCCGCCATACATTTTCTTTCAATTTTTGTCTGTGACAGGGTTTGGTGGGAATCATCTTATATTACATGAAACTCATTGAAATACATAATTACTTATCTATTATTGAGTAAAATTAAAGAAAAGTATACTCGAGTACGATATATAGAAATATAGCTCCTTGGCTATCTATACCTATATGGAATGTGCCATGGCCTAATGAAAAGGGTGATTACCCTGAAGCTTCTTCTCCACCCATGAAGGAGACAACACAGGACTCATCTCATACTCCATAATCTTCATCTTTGAATCTCTGCAATTCGTACCATCCAAACACAAACTCTTCTCATCAGGCAAAACCTTAACTCTCCAAACCTTAAAAGTCTGATCCAACCCAACACTATACACAATAAACCCCATCACCACTTTCTCTATCTCCAGCGAAGCAGCCAAACACTTCACTGGCCCTCTATGGGCATCAAGCACAGCAAGACACTCATGAAAACAGCTTCCTTCCTCTCTCCTCCAAACCCTAATGGTGGTGTCCTCTGACCCACTGAATAACAGCTTTTCTATTGTAACTAAGCACAGGACAGAGAATCTATGTCCCTGTAAAAAACCGCCGTGGTTGAACCTTCCAGACATTTTTTCCTTTTCCCAGAAGTTTATAAACCCGTCTGAAGATCCAGAGTAGAGGAAGCAAGACCTAAGTGATGAGCTCAAAGCCATGGCGTTGACAGGTGAGGGTTGAAACTTTAGGGTCATGGTTAGGGTATGTGAGTTTTGTCCATAGACTCTCCTCCAAATCTTCACTGACCCATCAGAGGAGCAAGTGAAAACACACCCATCTTCTTGATTCACAACAATGGCGTTCACATTATCTTCATGAGCAAGAAAAGAGTCTACACATTTGCCATCACTAATCCGCCATGCCTTCACTGTTTTGTCCCATGACCCAGTATACAAAAGCCCTTCTGCATGGTAATAAGCCATGCATGAGACACAAGCCTTGTGTTGTTGACTATTTGCCCTAGAAGCCATGAGAAATGATCTTTTTCTCGGTAGGGTTGTAACCTTTTTGGCTCGAAAGTTCTCAGAAGCTGTGACATTCCACACTCGGACTTTGAAGTCTCTATGTGAAGAGAAGAGCATGTTTCCATAAGCTAAAATGGCTCGGACGTCGCCGATACTTGCCCGGAGACAACCTCGTTCTACGCAGTCCGGCTGCCGCCAAGCACGAATCCGGCTGCTCTCCGACCCAGTAAAGACTATTCCACGGGAAAGGGTGATGGAGTAGATGGTGCCGTCTTGACGGTGGAGTGAGGCGATGCAGTGGTAGAGGAGGGAGGGTGATGGGGTTTGGAGAGGAGAGAGAGTCCATGGAGAGTCTGGGCATGGCGGTGGTATTATTGAATCCATGGTGGCGGATGGAGTGGAGGGCCGTGAAGGGCTGAGGTGAATGTCTTGATCGGATATTTGTTGATGGGGTTTGAAGGGGAGATGAGTTGGAGATTGTATTGCTCTCTTCTCTTCATCTATGAAGCTGCAAAGAGTTCTCTTGCTGTAGTATTCCATGGAGAGAGAGAGAGAGTAGCTAGAGCGAGGAGGAGGGAGATAGATATAGATACAGAATCACAGATCCAATGATATTGTGTGGGTTTGAATTAAATATATAGGTTTATTGTGGTGGTTGAATTTACCGATAATATTCAGACTTAATTTATTGATACCGTACATTGTAACATTTAAATTGATTATAATCTCATTAATATTAAAATTTGATATTAATTTAATAAATTTTATAAAATCATATTATTATGTCAATAAATTAAATTAAATTTTTAAATTTACATATTATATTAAAATTTTAAATTTAAAAAATATTACTCTTATTGAAAATATAGACGTGGAGTGGTTTGACGCTATTGAAGTGACAAGTCATCAACATATAAGGATATGGACATATATAAGTTTCTTTTTTTTTCATATACCATCTCTGATGAAACCCAAACTCTCGTTTAAATTTAAATAAAAAAAAAAGATAAAAATGTTGATTTAGTATAGAACTTTTCAATGAAAAAATTCAAATTTAAAATAAAAAAAATTCAAATTTAAATAAATATAAATCTAATTTAAAAAAAGATAAAATATGACAATTGAATATTTAAAAAAGAGTATAATCTCACAATTAAAGATTTGAGTTTTAAAAAAAAGTCTCTATTGATTTGAATTTTAAAAAGATTTTTTCTTTATTTAGCATGGATATGAGTCTAATATTAGAGCCCTTCAAAAAAAAAAAGTCTAATATTGGAGAAGTATTTTAAATTATTTTTACCCAAATTTAACTTTTTTGATATATCTATACTACTAATAAAAGAGGCTTAAGTGAAAACTTTTGATTTCCTTACTTATCTTTTAATAATTTTATAATATCTATTTTATCCTTTTTAAAGTGGCTTAAGAGAATTTTTTTGATTTTCTTATTTATTTTTCATAAATTCTATAATGTCCACTTTATCCTTTTTTTATGAATATTTTTTTATTAGTTGAATTAATTCAACTAATAAATTCATTGTTTGATTTTCGATTATCTTCTTTTCAAACAATATAAATTCGATTTGAAAAATGTGATCCGAATACAATTCAATTGTCCAATGAACTTTATTTGTCACGGCGCATAAATGAATCCGTTAAAACAGATATCAGTTATGATCCGAATAAGTTGATTATAGACGATTCTAACATTTCACACATAGATTTCTCCTCAATTTTATTAAATAATCACCAAATTACATCATATATTTATCGGTACGTACAGTATATCTAAATTTTCTAAAACACAAATATTTGAATAGATGTAATAATTTATATATTACTTTCAAATGTCAATACTTGTCAAAAAATTTAATTGATAATATTATACTTAAAAAGATAAAAAAATAATAATGACCTATTGTAATAACTTCTTATTAGTCTAAGAAAACATTAGTCATCAAATTATTAATCACATACTGAAGTTAATATTACAGTTTTAAATGCAATGCAATTTAATTTTTTTTTTTGAACCTTGTACAGTTTAGTTTAAACAATCTAAAACACGAGAAAAATCTTGAATGTAATAATTATCCCATATCAATAATGTCACTTTGTATAATCGTCCACTAACAAGGGAATAAGAGGACAAGAAAGCCCCATAAAATTAAATAGTTATCATGTAATATATAACCATCTCTATATAAAAAAAAATTGGTCCAATTGATCAATTTTTTTTTCAATAAAAAGTCAAAATAATTGGCGTGCAACGCACGCGTGCACTAATTAGTATTAATAAAAAGACATACAAGTAATTAGACTGCACCTAAACATTTCAAAAGGAGCAATGTTATTGGGATCTAATTTACTGACCTAATTCACTATGACCTTTGAATTAACTGTAGGATTTATTAAACATTGAAACTTGATGTTGATCCAGTGACTTTATTGAATCCACGTTAATATATCAACAAAATAGATCAAATATTTAGGTTCAAATAATATTACTTTTCCAATTGTATTTATACTATCCTACCTCACAATCAATGACCTTCAAAGCGCATGGGAAAGAAGATAACAGAACTTCAAGTGAATCTAGAATTTAGCAAGTTGAAGCCCTCGCGATATCCCAACATATCAACATCAGCATTAGTTATTTCTTTTTTTTTTTTTTTTCCTGATATCTGAAAACTGTCCTAACGACATATTTTAATTTGGATTTGTGGTTGGTGAATGTTATTTGAACTTAAAAAATAAATTTGATAATTATAATCATTGAATAAATAATAAATTTTAATAAATATTGAGACTCACAGTGAAATTAATAATTATAATTATCAAATTTATTTTTTAAATCTATGTAACATTGTTCCTTGTGGTTATTAAGCAGACTCAAAGTTTATGCACAATTAATCATCCACAAATTACATGCATAGAGTCAATCGAAAAGTCTTTTACTAGGTTTAAATGTAATATCTCGGGATATTAATTAACGAGTCCAGATTCAGATCAGACCTGAGTCCAGTTCATGGGTTGAGCCTAAACTACCAAAAGACAGATCAAGTTTAGCTCATGACTTCGGTCCAGTCCAACGCTCAAAGTCTAGGAAAAGTCAATGCACGTAGGAGAATAATCATCAGGATAATCATTACTCCAAGATAGTGTCTATCTCTAACTGGAGCTATTCTCACCGATAAACTAATACATTGACTCTCACTTCACTACCTCAATTAGGGCTATGTGCTTATAAATTGTGAGCTCCCTACACATAGGGGCATGAACTCTCACTCGCCTTACTTTTAGCGTACTCTTGCGCTTTGTCTCTCTCCTACTATCTTGTACTCACTTATTAATAGAGTTTTCCAGCCATTGTTGCCGCATTTAGTGGTTAGGTCACTCAGACCCAATCACCCAATTTTTGTCTCTTATTATTAATTGTTTTACAACACACTCGACTGATTTAGTTTACACAAATCAACTTTTGTGTATCATCAATCTACTACAACATTACAATCCGAGCTATTTATGATAGATTGTTGGCAATACTTGGGTTGTATAAATTCTATAGACAACTTATAATCTCAGAAGAAAATTTTCCCAGTTGATATAGCATTTTAATTTTCATGAAGTTTAGATTGCTCCTTACATGCAAGAAAACTTAACTAAGAGGTTTTTTTTAGCAACCTAATTTAATTACTAAAGCCTCTATTGGGGTGTTTTTTCTCATGTCCTTTTTTGTATGTTTCTCTCTTGGTCTTTTCTGGTTTATCTGTCCTTTATTCATTGGCTGTAGATTGATTGTATATTATATGAGTAATGCTGACTTTTAAGACATAAAAATTTGACATAATAATGTATTAAGTGATAGAATTACAATAATATTATTGGATTATGTTAGTGTCATATCATCAGGTCAACAAATTAAGTCACTTTTTAAGATACAAACATAAATTCATACTGTATTGTTGATACATCGATATATTGTCATGTTGATGCGTAGTTGTACACCAAAAAAAAAACAAATAGTATTAATTGTAGTGAACTTTGATCTTACAGTAATTCTAATGGTCTAATTTACGAGCATTGAATGTTTTAAAGAAAAAATAATCGTTTACTGACCCTATATGCTGAGATTCAAGTATTTGAAGGAGACGATGCTTTGCTATAGCAATTAAAATCCATCACATTCTACTGTTTACATGTCACCAACATGGTGAGACATTAGCTAGCAGAGAAAGCAAAGCCATTAACAACCTTGTCAGGACCTCTGTAATTGACCCAGCTCATTAAGGTTGAAAAAGATAAATTCATATTGTGATACACCCAATTGGGCAAATAATTTCATTTTTTCTTCAAATACAGTAGTAGGATGTCATTTCATATTGATTTATTCTCTCATATTTTGTTTTTTTTTCTGAAATTGGTAGAGCATTCATGATGAATTAATTAAACATACTTTTTTTTCTGGACATTGTCATCAATAAGGGTATCCATGAAATGTTATAGAAATGCCACTAGGTGATTGAGTAAATAGCCCAAGGAACAGGTAGCTGAGAGCCAACTACTATAGTTACTAACGTTCATGAGTTCTGGTAGAGACTGTCATTACTAGAAAGTTGGTTTCGGGTTTTGAATCCCATTACATTTCTTTTAACAATCGAAAAAGTCAATATAGATCATCACATAACACGAGCTGTTTCTTCGCAACGAATCAAATATATGAAATAAGGGTGAGTTTTAATGCTAATTGTACAGTTCTTCCACCGTGACAAGGATGCCCATGAGTGCAACTCGTGAATTCTTCGTATGCCATAAATAATACTACATATACCTCTCTCTCTCCACAATATGTAATAACTGGGGTTTTCGTTCATTTTTTAATGCCTCAATAGCCAATGCTAAAAAGGGACCCAACAACCAGACTGATAAAGGAGGACGTATGAGGTATATTAAGAACATGACACTTTTGCTGATAGGTAGTCCTCAATGGGGCCAGAATCTACTAAAAATTTGGTGCCCCATAAGAGCTAGTTAGAGACAGACAAAGACATTATGTCCG